>CAIGRF010329015.1:0-15305 GCA_903798235.1 Fraxinus ornus | reverse complement strand
TTCTCAAATTCAATCACAATGCATTTATGCAAAGAATTGCAGCCTGTCGGAACCTTAAAAAAAATCTCAAGATTGAACAGAAATCATTATCAATTTTGTCTGAGTTTTCATCAATTAACTTCCAATCATTTGATAGAACCATAAAGGATTAACTGTCATAAATTAGTATCAGATACCAAGAATTTAATCAGGAAACTGGTTTTAAGGTTTAAGATAGAGAATCACAGAAATCCCTATCAACAGCTTCACAATCACAATTCTACACTCAATTTTATCAAAATTCCTAAATCCATAAATACCCTAATTAGAAATCACTATCAATTTTCAAAATCCCTAAATCACAGATTCACAGTCACACATAGAACAGTCCTTAAATACAAAATCATTACTTTCATATTGAGAGGAAAACGAGAACTTGCCTTGTCACAAGCTGACAAGATCAGTGAGCCGGCGACGAGAGTTGGAGCTCGGAACGGGTTGGACTCTCGATGCTTGGAAACGGAACGTGGGCGGGAGATGGGAAATGGGAGACGGGTAGGTATTCTGCAATTTATAAACCTGCACACAGCACAAATATAATCATCGATTCATTCACCGTGTGAACTCTTTAATTTCTTCTTAAAGATGTTGAATAAAAGGAATGCGGAAATGGAAACTACCTGTAACCTGCATGTCTAATGTCTACCACGTTGGCAAAGCAAAGATCCTCGTTGTCGTTAGCAAAGCAAAGAAAAAACATCAGGGTCCAGGATTTAATTTCAGATTTTTTTTGGGAGGGAGAAGAGGAGAAACATGATTACGGGATGGATTTTGGAGACAGGAGAGAACTGAGAAGAGAGGCGACTCACAAGGCTGGGCTGCTAGAGAGAAATGAAAGGTAGGTTTTAGATTTTTTTTTCTTTTTGTATTTAATTAAAAAAAACCCAAAATCTACAGGGGCACGTGCCCCTGTGTAGGTCCCCCTGGTTGTATTCAATTACCTTTAGGAATCCAGACTTATCAATCATAAGCCCTGCATACATAACTCCAACAAACTTACAATACTCTGCAGCCACTCCCTTCACCTTAGGAAGAATTATAGATTCCCAAGATGACAGATTACAGTTCTTTCGTCAAGGTAGGAGCTGGAGAGTATGCCCACATTCCACCAGTATTGGGTCCTGTATCGCCATCGCCATCTCCGCCCATTGCCGACTCGTTTATGGTCTTCAGGGGTGGAGCCTAGTAAGGCACAGGGTGGGCACATGCCCACCCTAAACTTCTGGGTTCATTTTTTTTTTATTATAGGCTGTCCCACTGTCCCAGCCCAAGATAAAAAGCCCAAAACTTTGAGCCCAATTCCAAAAATTTAAACATCGTTCACAAATTACTCCTTCCTCTGCTCGACTCCTTGCATGCTCCGCCTCCAGCCCTCCACTGTTCGCAGCCAGCCTGAAGCTTCGTTCGCAGTTCGTACCCGACACCTTAACTCCAGCATCTTCCCAACCTGGGCTCAAGAACCGTTGTTCAGATTCTTCAGAACTTCCACCCCATCTAATCTTCGCAGCCTTCGCCTTGCGCCCTCGCAAGTCGCAATCGCACGCAGAACGGCAGAAGGTAGAAGATTTTACATTTTTACTATTCTTTTCTTTTTTCTCCATTGAGTTTTTTTTGTTGGTTGAGTTTATGAGATTTGGCTTTTTCTCCAGCCTCCGGAGTTGGAATCTCTTGCGATTCTTTTTGTTTTCGAGCAGTAGATGGCGGTCGGCAGATGCCTTCGATTCCACTGGCGACTCGACAGAAGGCAGCACAGCCAGAGCAGAAGAAGGTGAACCCTCCGAAGTAATCTTGTTTCTCTTTTCTTTTTATTTGTTATTTGCTTAATGTTTCGAACTTTCAATTTTTTTTTTTCCAATGACGTTAATTTTGTTTTATAAGTATTGTATTTGATTTAAAATTATGTATTACTTTAGTATTGTAAAATTTGTATATGGAATTAGCTTTGTGAATTCATTGCTCAGTGAAATGTGAATTGCTTTTGCTTCTAGTATTACTGCCTCTGTAAATTTCTCTGTNTGAAATGTGAATTGCTTTTGCTTCTAGTATTACTGCCTCTGTGAATTGCTCTGTTTGCACTGTGAATAACTTTCTGAATTGTTTTTATTTTGCTTCTAATATTTGTGATTCTGTGTTGAATTGCTTCCAGTAATTGGATGTTGTGAATTGATGAGGAAAGTTTCTTGAATCTTTCCACTCAATCGCATACATTGTTGAATTATGTTGTGAACAAAAAATCCTGAAATGTGCTCTAAGCCAATAGCTTATTTGAAAAATTGATCATAGTCAAATTAAGCAACATTCCAAGAAACGGAGGGGGGTCTATTAGATGCTTGAGTGTCAATAGTTTTTGTTCAAGTGTCAGAATCACAGTATTTAATTTGCTCAAAGTATTGTTTTTTGGATTTTAAATCTTTATTATCCATACAACTAGATTGATTGAAGCTTGCTAATTTTGCAGGACAAATTGAATATGCTCTTGCTCCTATGATTGTTGGGGGTGTAATGTTGAGTGCTGACCAATCTGTCATCCTCCACATGCCAGATATTCCGCTTGCTACTGAGGCACTTGATGGATTGAAGATGGAATTGGTCAATGATGCACTCCCTCTTCTCAAAGGTTAGTAATTTACTCCAGAGTAGTGAAAATAATTGTCAATAGTTTCATATATTTTGATATTTTTTATGCCAAAGTGGAATATGGGTTAAAAGTGGACATTATAGTGTGCCCACCCTGAAAGTATTCCTGGCTCCGCCCCTGGTCTTGAGCAGATTCTAAAGGTATGTCATTTTCTCCATCTCCCAAAGCCAAGAACGACGCTTCTTCTCCTTCCAAATATTCTTCGATGATGACACAACCACTGGCAGAGCCAAAAACATTATTAACGAGTCAACTGCATCACTAGCCTCATTTAGTGTTATAACAACAACTCCTTTCCCGGCAGCCAATCCATCTGCTTTGACAACAATGGAAGCACCTTGCTCTTTGATATATGCTTTTGCGGCAGATGGGTCCGTAAATGTTTGACAGCACCAATCAAGTATGGATAAGGTAAGAGATATATATTAGTAAATGAAATCTAAGCTGTTGGGATTTCATATTTGTCGCACAATTTCTTCACTAAGTCTAGCAGCCTTGGAAGGAGGACCAAAAAAGTAGTAATTCCAGCTTTAACAAGATCATTAGCTATACCAGCAACAAGAGAAGCCTCCGGCCCCATCACAACCAGTCCGACTCCCCACTCACGCAAAAGGCAATTACTGTCGAGCTGTTGGTGATATCAATATTTGTTATACAAGTTACATCTCATGAATTAGAGAATCCAGCATTTCCAGGGGCACGGAATACAGCATCGCAAGAAGGAGATAGCTTCAAGGCATAATATAGGGCATGCTCTCTTCCCCCTTCGCCAGTTACCAACACAACAACCCTTTCTTCCGGGCATGTGAGTACAGCTAAAAACGTATAACTAAATGCAGCTAAAATTGAAAGGCTGCGGAAAAAGTACTAAGCAGTGGTGGCAATAGAGACAAAAGAAAGTTATATATTGTGGGATTTATTTACATCATTAACTCTTCAACAAAGGCCTGAAAGTAATGAAGTTGAGATATATTGTTAAGTTCAGTTATTAAGTAATAACATGATTACGTCCAAAGAATAGCGCAGTAGTTGTAGCACAACTTTTGAGTGTCAATTCCACAAGGAGATGGTTAAAAATACTTAAATGATCCGAAAGGTGAATATTCTTTTGAATGTGTGAAAATAATTATTTGTTTGAATGAAAATAAAATCAATGTTTGAAATAGTGAAGCGTCAAAATTTTCTCAAGTAGATTGGGTCATTCAACATCAATGATTAATTCTTATAACTCAATTAGAGATGTTCGATCTAGTTTCTCTAATCAGAAGAAATGTTATTAAAATCAATTTAATTCAATTGTAATTCTAAAGATTAACTCTCGTGCCATAATATTCATACTTTCGTTTATTAAAATAAAATAAAAAAACAACCATATACTTGAAACATAAAGCAGTAATGAATCACACCAATAAAAACAGATAAATGAAATTAAAACTTAAACGAGTATTTCAATCATTCAATAGAGAAATCGTAACTGAATCTATGAAGAATTTAATAAAATTTTAGCCAATCTCAAAATACTTGTATGAAAAGAAGATCTAAACCATATAATTGTTTAAAATGAAAATGAAAATCTATGAATCAAATAATATTGAAATCACCGAATTCAATTGAATTCCTTCCTAGATTCACCAAGATGTTTAGTTTTCCATGAAATTGTTGGTCATCTCCTCTAGTTTTTCCTCCTTGTCTTAAAAAATTGTCCTTTTTGGTTCTCTCGTGCCTTTAAAGTCCCCAAGAAGATTAGAATTCAAATAGGCCAGAAAAGAGTCCAAAAAGCTTAAAATTCTCCTTTTTCGCGATCGGCATCGCAGTGCCCTCTACTGGCGTTGCGGCGTCAACATTTTAACAACACTTGAAATTAACACTTCATTTGGATAAAAACCTAAAATTTAACACATGAATCGGATTAGAAATTATCTTAAAGTAAATAAAACAACACTTCAAAAACATGAATTAATTCTTAAGATTTCTATTCACATTTTGGCATTTTAACATAGTAATTTGATGTTTAAAGTACACTTTTGTGCACTTATCATAACACTTGGCAAAAGTTCAACTAACCAACCTCCAATTCAAAAGTAACTAACCTCCAGTACTTTCTGAATATATGAGCATATTTGATGTAAAAATATTTTAGAATAAATTGTGAAAAATAATTTTGTCGGAAAATGTATAATTAAAAAGTAAGAAAAATTATGAATTCACGTACAAAATTATTTTATTGAGAACATGTGATTGAAAATAAATTTTTAAGAACACTATCAAACAAGGATAGTGGTGATTTATGCCCCCTATAACCTATTTGACAATCATTATTTTAAAACTCTTTAATTTTTATACTCATTTTCAACCATACATTTACACAATAAAATAATTTGTATGTAAACCCAAAATTTTTCCTTAATTTTTAACAACACATTCTCCAAACACATCACTAACTAAAACTTTATTTTCTCAAAATAATGGACATCAAACAAGATTAAGTTAATATGCTAAATACAGCTCTTGCCTTGTCTTTCCCATTAAGCCACCGTTTTAGTTCAGCTAAAAATCAATTTTTTTAGTGAATTTTAATAAGAGTCGATAAAATATGTATTTAAAAATTGATAAAAATATAAGCGTTGTGATTGAAAATTAATTTGAGAAAAAAATGAGCTTTTGAGATAGAGACCAACCAAACCATGGCTCATATTTTTCGAATGACAAATATTGAGATTCATTTATTTATTTATTTATTCATTTTTTTTTTTTTTTTTTTTTGGAAAAACTGGTTAGTACTCCGGTCAATCCAAATATATTTTTTCTCTACCCCTATCTCCCCCAAAGGACAGCACCCACCCACCACCATCGAAACTACCCGCACACCAGAACACAGTCCTCAGCAAGAGCTTTTACTGAATCCTAGGAC
This sequence comes from Fraxinus ornus, assembly GCA_903798235.1. Lineage (NCBI taxonomy): Eukaryota > Viridiplantae > Streptophyta > Magnoliopsida > Lamiales > Oleaceae > Fraxinus > Fraxinus ornus. The sequence continues at coordinate 9,717 of CAIGRF010329015.1, read as the reverse complement.
ACCAATGAACATCACTCTGAACTGCCAAGGGGCAAAAGAAAAACTCAAGAAGAAACTAATAAACAAGTAATATTGCATCATCTCAACATAATCCGAAGTAAATTCTCTTTAGCAATACAAAAAACTCATTTACATGGCAATACGGAAAACAGGAGTAAAGGCAGTCCTATCTTTCATAGTTAGGGAGTAAGCTTCCTGCAATTCATTGCATAAAGATCCAGAAGATTACTCGTGATCATAGTAGACCTCAAAAACATTACTATCACGGAATGGATGCATAATCAAAGTAAGAACTTCCCGTCTCAAAGATAGTCATTAAAACTTCCCAAGATACAGCAATAGGCAATACACATTTGTTGGCCTGGTCCGGCAGGTGTTACAGGACCTAAGAGTGCAGTATGAACAAGCAGAGTGTTGAAATCCCATATGGTCAACTAAGAGTGGAAAGCCATGAATGAGTTCTGCTTCCGAGCATGCTCTGGAATGAGGCGGTGGACTATATCACGTGGAATACCTGAAAGCTCTGTGAACAAATGAAATGTCATGTCAAGATGCTTCTCAAGTTACAGAAAAAATGGATGAGAGAAACATCAGAGATAGCAAGGACAACAAAGATGGTGGTGGTGGAATGAGGGTGATAAGCATGGCCACAAATTGAAGATAGCAATAGCAACTACTACTACTCTGGACAATATCAAAGGACAAATAAGTTATATCGTGTGTACTGCATATACAGGAATAGGACTACATTATAACAAATAAGATTTAAGCTCATTTTCCTCCCTTGATATTGTCCAATTTTATCCAAACCTCCCTACCAAACATGACATAAAGGTACAAGAATGTCAAGACAAGCCACTGGTTGCTTTAGTTTATGCAAATTAGGCCACTGTTTGGTTTGGATAAAAATCAGATTTTCAGTAGATTATGATAAAAATTGATGAAATGTGTGGTTGATAAAAGTTGTAAGTCCCATAAAATGAGTGGTTGCAAATGAGTCAGGAAAAAAAAAAGAGTTCTAACAAATTGGGGCAAACCCGCTAGATGTTTTGCCACGCAGAATAAGAAAATGAAAAATTAGGGAATTGTGCATTAAACTGTGAAGAAGTGACTAAAATGCTTGAACAATACAAATTAAATAAGGTGCCATCGAACAGTAAAGGCCTCTCAACAAGATGCATATTATTTTGAAAATCTTGAAGGCCCATAATAATCATCAAAGTCATGGCAAAACAGGCAACCATATTGATACTGCCATATATTGCAAAATATTGAGTTAAATTTACCTTGAGGTTTAAAATTAAAGAGTGGAGGAAGAGGGCGACCATTAGGAAGACGGGTGTTTGGGTCCCTCAGTTCATCAAAGAAAGGGTGAACACAAGCTTCCAACTGCAATACCAACATAGAGACGATGAGTTATCTTGTAGTAATTTCAGAATTGTATATCCCCTTGGTGATGAAAGATTAACTTACAGCAGTGCATCTAAGATTTGGCGAGTACTGAAAAAAACGACAAACCAGGTCAACTGCTTCTGCAGGCAGACGCTTCTGGAATACCTGAAAGGTTAATTAAGGGCAGTCATATTGTGGAACAGATATTATGATGGTTACCAACATCCACATGCACCTTCAACTAATGTGAGTAAAATAAAAAAAATTCGATAAACCTTAACATCATAGGATTACACTGAACTGGAGCAAGAAAAGAGGAGAAAAATATACATCTCCCTTAACAGTTGTGGGAAATTTTAAATTCTACAAGTTTAAGATGCAAAGAAAAAATTTAAGTTGACAAACTCACTAGCATTGATGATATTAAATGTTACCAGAGACATCTATCCAGGGCAGTAATTTCACAAAGGTTCTTGTCAACACGGAAAATTGGAGGCAAGTTCTAACTGATGACCCAGAACAAAAGAACAATTAACTCCTAGGCATCAGATTCGGATGCCACGTTCAAATCATTTGAGGTGGCGGACGAATTAGGTTGCAGATGGGCATAATATTGGCCTTCTGTGCATTGTTCCTAACCAACATTAATGTCTAAACTAATCTAAGACAAATTAACTCCTAGGCATCAGATTCGGATGCCACGTTCAAATCATTTGAGGTGGCGGACGAATGGCTTCATTAGGTTGAAGATGGGCAACATATTGGCCTTCTGTGCATTGTTCCTAACCAACATTAATGTCTAAACTAATCTAAGACAATGCACACAAGTGTCAGACAATCAAGATTCACACGTCAAGCTTTTGCCGTGACTCAGAAGAGGGCTGCTATATATCAATCTCACTGTCTCGAGCTATTTGACAGCTCTTGAACTTAACGGGGACGACAAATGATGATTGAACAAACCTTGTGCCAAGGATGGGGCTTTATCTGCGGAAACTTGAACTCAGTGTAGTTTGGATTCATGCATTTAATCTCCTCTCTGGTAGGTGTTCCCAGCACCTGTATTACAATTTAAAAGACCGAGTCATTGAAAAATGAGTGACCTCCATAAGATTCTTAAGCAGTACTTTAAGATTTCAAAGGAGAAATTATGGTGGCAAAGCAAGGGAATATGGATAGGAAAAAAAAAATCACTATTACTCTCTCATATTTGGCAGATGTTCCATGTTGATGTTTTTATTTCTGCCCAGAACAAGTTTTTGGATTTTAGTTTCTTCTCCGCCATTACTCCGCTTTATATGGAGATTGTTGGAACTTAGAAAATTAACTATTTATATTTGATCTAATAAACATGTCCTCAATTGCAGGATATGCAATATCGGACTCAAACTTTTAGCTATTCACCATAGTCACCACTAAGATAACTTGTTTGTGAGATCATAGCTAAAATGTGGAACCAGAGTTATCACCTTTATAATTTCAACAAGTTGATCGACTCCACTCTCTCCGGGAAACAAGGGCTGTGTAAGTATAGAGAGAAAAATTAGAATAAAACAAATAGGTGTAAATTTTGAAAAGAGAAGTTGAAACATTCAGATCTCTAAACCACCTGTCCAAGAAGTAATTCAGCCATTACACAACCAGTTGACCATATATCTATTGCAGTCGTGTATTCAGTGGCACCAAATATGAGTTCAGGAGCACGATAATATCTCGAACAGATATAGGACACGTTGGGTTCTCCTTTAACCTAATGATACCAACAAAAATATAAGCAGAAGCAAACCGTAACTAATAACTCATTGCATGACAGACTCACCAAAACTTTAGCACTTCCAAAGTCACATATCTTCAGCTGATGAGTGTGTGGATTCACCTGGAAGTTAATTAACAGTATTTAGTCAATTAAAAGTTCAAATGAAACGATAAGAAGGCAAAGAAAATTCCACAATCAATTTCATAATCTAACTATTCAGGAGGAAAATTGGTCACCATTCTTTCTGCCCTTACTCAGGCCAACACAATAATGCACTGCCTGTACAATTAAAGATTAACAATTCCAACTTTTCTTGTGAGACGTAAGAGATCTCATATGTGACCATTGGAAAACATTTTTTGATTCCAAATTGGCCAGGAAACAATTACCAGCAGTCATTCACAATCTTCATTTTCTCAATCAAAATTTTCAGTACCAGTGAATAAATGAAGACGGTCCCTTTTAGGTTCTTGGAAATGTTTCTTTCCAACATTCAGAAAATTATAAATGGTCCAAAAGTATCCTATAGCGCACTTCCCAGACATATTTAATTTAAATAACCAGAAAATAAAAATAAAAATAAAAACCTGTAGATAAGTCTGGCTGGCCTCAAGTGTCACTAACATTGTAAATAACCAACTGAAGTGAAGATGTTTTAGTATGAAAGTAACTAGTATCTATTGCACTATTTCACAAGATAATCCTCAATGACACAACCTTTCGGATGCATGGACTTATACCAAAAATTATGTCTTTTTTATCTTAACATCATATAGTTGAAAAACTTTTTTTTTTCTTTTTCATCTAGCAAATGCATGAGTTATGTTTTTTTGCGGATGTATTTACACCAAGTCCTCTAATTAAAGAAGCAGGAATTTAGCTGTTTGGCTGTTTCCATATGTCAAGCGCATATGAAATTTAGGTTACAGGAATCATAGAATGGTACTTCCCTAAGTGTGAAAGCATGTTAGTGTGTAAAGACTTGGCATTCCATGGTTTCTACCCAGAAGGAACTTAAACAAGGTGCTTGGGCTACAACAGATGTTGACCACCACAGGCCCAAAAGTTGAAGTAGCATCAAATTTCACAAAATAATTGCTTTAGATGCAGAATTGATATAAAAATTCAAAACTTCGGTGATTGAAACGCAAAAATCTTACAAGTAAATTCTGAGGCTTGATGTCACGGTGACAGATACCAATACAATTATGTATATAAGCAAGTGCCCTGCATATCTGCAACCAGGTAAAGGAGTTTTTGACAAATGAAATGCTAATAGAATGGTGAAAAGCTAATATAGTACAATCAGATCAAAATTTAATATTTCAAGTAAATATCAAGTCAAACCAGCTAAAAGGATTATACTTACAGTAAGATATTTCAGGCCAACATCTCATTGTATCAGGGCACATTTTAGATAAACGGGGTAGCAGCATGGGAATAGGAGAGCCGAGAGCCAAAAGGAATAATTAGGATGTGCAGATCTGTTTTCCCAGTGTCCAGGAACTTATTCAATAATCATTCATTCATATTAGCCTGTTCTACAACTAGCCGATAATTTCTTCCAAGATTATGCATAAACATGTAAAACAGCAGATTTTAAGCTTATCCCAGCATCCGCTTACAATTTTCATTGATAAATGTATAGGAAAAGCACAAAAAAATCCTGATATGAAACAATTGTTAGTTTAAATGCTCAATATATTATCCTCTTCTTGCTTTTAGTTTGCCATAACATCATAACTGGAGTAAAATTTATTCCACCTTAAGTGGAGACTGAAGTAGTGAAATGTATCTGAGTACGTCAGCCAATCACAAACAGTTCAGTTAGAGGTAAAGTAGTTTTACTGAAGTAGACATTACAAATGAGGATGTAAACAAATGATACCAGAAGTTAAAAGGTTAGCATAGATAGTCAAAAATCTGCACCAGAATAATCAAGGAAAACTAAATCGCACTCTGTAACAAACTCAACTTTGGTTCAAATGCCTCAGTATGAGAAATTAATATTATAAAATGACGTGCTGACAACTGCATCAGAGAATTGATAATATCAATTAAAATTCGATCCTAAATATCGAATTTGCCACCCTCTATCCAATCATGTGAGTGCATGCACACCCACACAAGAATAGAGGATTCTACAACTCCGGGTACTTAACATATCAAGGCATCTAATTAGTGGAAAAAATGCGATCAAGGAAGGACATAATGCATAGATAACATCAAGAGTATATGCAGATTTATAACTAAATCAAATAACATTGAATAAACAATCAAATCCTGTACATGCCTGATAAGTATATAGTTTGACATATATCAATGGCATTCGTTGGTTCATCCTGCTGTATTGCCTTGCAGTACGATTAACAGTGTCAGGAACGTATTCAAGAACAAGATTCAGATGTATCTCTTCCTTGTCTGTTGTTGAAAAAAAAGAATGCTTTAGGGCCACGATGTTAGTATGATCCAACATTTGCATAATCTGCAACTCCCTATTCTTGTATCGTTTGTCTTGAAGAACCTTCTTGATAGCAACAATTTCTCCAGTCGCTTGGCATTTCGCCTGTTGTTAACAGTTTGAATCACTAAAAAACAAAAAATAATGCACAAAACATGTATTTAAAACTCAAATTAGAGTCCGCAGTGTTTACTTGCACAACTACGCCAAAGGAACCAGTTCCAACAACATGTTCCGCTATGTAACTGACAGCCTGTGAATCCAGATAAAATTCATCGAAACGTAATGAAAAATAAAGAATCATGCACACCATCTGAAGTTGTAGTTCTACAGATTAGCAACCACCAACCTGCTTGGGTTGACCATTTCGGCCACCAGTAGTGGTCCTAATGACATGTCCTGTTTCAGCACCCACACCATCAATTATATCGGGTTCACTATCCTGCATCATGAAAGACGTCTTGTAAGTAAAATAACTACACAAGTTCATCCTAAACTAGGCATGCCAATGACATGTCCTGCTTCAGCACCCACACCATCAAATATATCAGATTCACTACTATCCTGCATCATGAAAGATGTCTTGTGGTAAGTGAAATAAATACAACAAGGTCATCATAAACACGGCATCCTGCATGAAATAACGTGTGAACGTTGGGTGGTAAAACGACAAAATGTCCATAAGATGAAATTATGAATATAGCGGAAAAAGATGATGTTAAGATGGATACATATTCATACTAAAATGAATAAAATAAGAAATAAGAATACAAGCCAATAAGTGGTGGTAGTGTCGATTGAGGATAAAATCAGGACAGCTTAGGTGGTAGTGATAAGTTTCCCAAAGAGGCTCCCGTTCATAAGAGTAAGAAGATCTCAATAAAACAAGTCAGAAGAGAGGGAAGACCAAAACAAACATGGCCTGTAGCAGTTGTTAAGGACCTAGATACTTTAGATCTTCCAGTAGGAACAAACCAAATGAAGTTCCCACAAAATATTTTCGGAGTCGATCCTAAAAGTACAGGGCACAAGGATAAGTTTGTTGGTGGTGGGGATGAAAAATTATAATATTACTCAATCATAAGACTAAAATGCTTAAATTAGTACAGAAAGTAGTCACTATAACATCTAAGTAACTGCTAAGAAAGAGGTGATAAATCGTAAAGGGATAGATTGATGATAGCCTTTCAAAAGCTTACTCTATCATCATCAGGGTCCATTCTGTCCCTCAATCTCATTCCTAGCATCTCCTTTCCAAGCCAATCAACTGAACTAGATGATCCCTTGAAACCATTAGAAGATCTTGAACTGCCAGCTCCTCCATGTCCTAGGCCAGAAGATGCCATGAGTGAGTCTGACGAGTATTAATGTATTTGTATCTGCTCCTTTCAGAATAATTATTTGTGATGCAGCTATCTTCCTATCCATATGTTCTCTTTTCAGGGTAATTGTTTTTCATGCGTCTTTCCATCTCAATGATATTCCACTGTACCTAACATATTAACAAAAATCTTGTCAAGGTTGCAAAGACTGTGCCAGTTAGGAATAAGAGAAGGCAAGTAAGTTAGGGTTTTGCCTTCAGATAAAATTTTGGCAAGTAACACAAACAGCAGAAAGTAAAAACTTATTTTTCCACTCCATGCATCGAAGACCAATTCTGCTGCCAAGGATAGAAGTATTGGGTAGAACAGTTCGACCAGGCTGAATAGAATCAGATCTTTTATATATATTTTTATAATTTCATGTAAACAAACAATAGCAACCACAAGCAGATAAGATTGGGCAGAAGAAGTTGGTTATACGGCACTTTGCCACCAAATATTTCTAAAGAGTTAGTCAAATGGAAAAAGATCCATACAATATTGTAAATATTAACACTGAAACATTTGATGGGAAGTAGGAAAAATGCATAATCTCTTGAACAATTGTTCCATTTCTGTATTCAACAAATGTAAATGGCAGAGTGATGTTGATATTACAAAAGACTATGAAATTCTCCAAATAATTTATACAGATCTTATCAAAGTTTCTTGCTTTTAGTTTTGCTACCCTACCACGTAAACAAGACAGTTACTATATAGAAGTGCTTTTGCCAAGACATAATACAATCTGGAAAACAGAATACAAGCCTCCAAGTCCAACTACACAAAAGTAAATAGTGATGCATGTTTTTTTGTTTCATGGAGCAATATCTATTCTCGCCAAAGTTTCCCTTGGGCTTATTTATTTGAAAGTAAAACTGCATTATATCTTCTTAAAGGATGGTTATTGGAAACACTACCTTCTACGACATGCAGTATTCTGCAGATTATTTACCAAAAAAAAAATAAATAAGTAAATAAATAAAAGACTGTATTCAAAAGTTTATGATATGAAACACTCCCCATAATTTTCATATGTTTCACTTTTGGTTGGTATATGGAAGGATTTCTAAGCCCAATATTGATCCCTTTGGGTCTTGGCCATGATGGCTTTTTAATTGATTTTGACGATGGAGCATTTTCATTGACTATAATTCAAATGAGTAACAAGACACATGCAATACAACTATACGAGAGCTTGACAAGACAATAGACAATCTGGAAAAGTAGATTCAACCTTTCAAGTCCAACTACATTAAGTAGTGATTGCATGTGTTCAGTGTTTAAAAGGCTAAATTAAATATAGAGGCATCTTGTCTCTGTCAGCCTATGAGTAAGCTTGAAGCATTTTAAGTTGTAAACTTCAATAAAATCATTGAAGGAAAAAAGAAAAATTACATATTTAAAAATTCGTAAATAATGGATTTCAATAAAATTAAGAGTCTACTTTGTGATTAGAAATGTGAAAGGCATATAAAGTCTAGAGATCATTAATAACCTACTAAAACTAAAAAAGTGCAACTTCACTTGAGGTGTTTATCGCGTTTAAGTTGTAAAAGGAAGGGCAAGTCTGGTTTCACTTGTTCTCTTCTATAAATTTCAATAAGTTCCTTTCTGGTTTTTAGAACCGTAAGAAAACCTCAAAACAGTCGGAAGCTATTAAAAAATGCCCAGAAAGTTGAGGAAATTAAAAGGGAAGCACAGAATTGGGGGTGATCCAAGCTCTTAGCAATACTCAATAAGTACCAAATTTGAGTTATTACTTTGTTATAGCTGAAACCCATAAATGCTGTGGTGTAGTGAATTTTCTAGTTAGGTCATCAAAGGACTAATTCAAAAATAAAATCCAAGATATGGGAACAATTCACAATTCCTCCTCCCAAACTATTTGAGCAGCCAAACAAATATACTGAGAAGATAGTGACAGTTATAGCATTAGATCATTAGATAATTTGCCGTCTGCTTCCAGATAAACAATTTACCTAATCAAGTAGATCTAAGTCTTACACCACTTTAAATTATCTACACAATAATCCAGCCAAGTTAATGAAGTTTCCCTCTACTTTAACTTCATCGGAATTACTCCAGTAGCAACGATCAGTAAAAAGTACATCAAACTATTTCAAGTTTCGAATTCCATAAAAAAAAAAAATAACGCATATTCACTCACCTGTATTAAGCTTTCTGCAAATCCGAAGCAAATTACAAGCATTTACCCAACCCTTGAACTCCCAAAAAGAAAAAAAAGTGTACACTACTTGCAAATATTATTTTAATGCAATCCTTACCAAATTGGAGATTTTAATAAAGAAGAAAAAGAAGAGGAAGAAGAAGAAGATGATGAGATCAGAACCAAAGAGCGTGCACTGTTGGTATTGATTAAAATTGCATTCTTTTTTCCGTTATTACCTTTTCTTTTCTCTTCTCTATCCCTAACTTCTACTGTATTAAATGGAGGAACTTTTTTAAAAATAAAAAAATAACTTTTCCTCTCCAAATATTTATAGCCCGTTTGGTACCGATTAAAATTCAATTAAAATTGAATATATAGTCTCATCTAACAGAAGTCAATAATAACGATTAATTTTTCAATTTTAATCCGATTTTAATCTCTAACAAACGAGCTCTTAGATCCTTTTGGTGTAAATTTTGAATAATAAAATTTAACAAAAGAAATTTTCAAAGAATATCATACTTACTATAAAATAGGGGATCCCATTTTCCATTGTTCATCTCGTGTCGTTCAA
>CAIGRF010328998.1:29462-41987 GCA_903798235.1 Fraxinus ornus | reverse complement strand
AGGAAGACACATTTTAAAGCACGGGGATCTAACTTGTCCCTGCCGGGAGTCAACTGATGAACAAAACAAACACACCCAAATATGCGAGGAGGTAAACTAAACAAGGGTGAACGGGGAAAAAGAATGGAATGAGGAATCGTGCCGTTCAGGGTAGAGGATGGCATCCGGTTGATTAGGAAGCAAGCTGTAAGAACCGCATCGCCCCAGAAGTGTTTGGGAACGTTCATCTCAAAAAGGAGAGTCCGGGCCACTTCTAGGAGATGTCGATTCTTACGCTCAGCAACCCCATTTTGCTGTGGTGTGTGAGGGCAAGAAGACTGATGCAGGATACCAGAGTGCGACATAAATGAAGTAAATGGCTGAGAAAAATATTCTCGAGCATTATCACTACGAAGAATACGCACGGGTACATTAAATTGAGTTTTAACTTCAGCACAAAACGTACGAAAAATAGAGAATAATTCTGAACGATCTTTCATTAAATAAAGCCAAGTAACTCTGGAAAAATCATCCACAAAAGTGACAAAATAATGAAAACCAAATGTAGAAGTAACACGAGAAGGACCCCAAACGTCTGAATGAACTAAACGAAAAGGACTCGATGCTCGAACATGAGCTGGGGAAGCAAATGACACACGATGATGCTTACCCAATTGACAAGACTCACACTCTAATGAAGACAAATGACCTAAACTAGGAATAAGTAACTTGAGGTTGCCAAGGCAGGGATGACCAAGGCGACAATGGATCTGGTGAGCGGATGCAACAGCAGGACAGGCAGTAGGTGGGTGTGCAGGACTCTCATCACGATCAAGGTAATAAAGGCCATTTTCCTCACGCCCGGTGCCAATCGTCTTCCGCGTCCTCAAATCCTGGAGAACGACAGAATCAGGAAAAAATGAGACAGAACAATTAAGATGTTTGGTGAGCTTACTAACGGACATCAAATTAAAGGAGAACGAAGGAATATACAAGACAGAGGAGAGAGATAAGGAGGGTGAGGGTTCCGCTGTACCAATGCCACGGATAGGGATAGCGGAACCATCAGCAACTAAAACAGGGGACAACGAAGAAGATGACTGATTATGTGTAAATAAAGAAGATGTACCTGACATGTGATCTGTGGCAGCAGAATCTATGACCCAAGGTGTGGGAGGGGATGGGCGAATGGAAAGACAAGCAGAAGAAGTACCTCGTTGAGCTAAAGAAGCAATGGGAAGAGATGCCTGCTGAGATGCCCTATACTGAAGGACCTGAGCATATTCTTCATCAGATATGTCCTTGGCCGCTTGAGATTCTGGAATGGTAGGATTATCTGGATCAGATGTCACTGCATTGGCAAATTTGGGTGGACGGCCAACTAAATCCCAACATGTCTCTCTATTATGATTCTCCAAACCACAAAAGGAGCACTGACGAACGGAGCCACGACCACGGCCACTACGTCCACCCCGAGGGCCACTACCACGGCTACCACGAGAGAAACCACCACGAGCACCACTAAGTTGATCACCTCGATTTCGTGTAGGAATCTGTGTAACAAGTGCCGAATGCTCAGATGACGTAGACGAACTCAAGCCAGAAATATTGTCCTTGGTAGTGCTACGTGAGACACGAGAATACATTTCAGTAATGGTGGGGAGAGTAGCACTGGAAAGAATCTGAGATCGAACTGGTTCAAATTCTGGACGTAATCCAGCCAAGAACTTCATGACACCCATCTGCTCACGTTGCTTTTGCATTTCTTTCAGATCGATAGTCATTGGTAGGATAGTATTCATCTCCTCATATAGACGGTTGAATGTGGCAAAATAATCTGTAACGGATTGCGTGCCTTGTTGAAGTTGGAAGTACTCTACCGATAAATCATACATCCTGGTGAGATTACTCGAATATAATACACGAAGATACTCCCATATATCTTTGCACGTATCTAGATGAGTACAGAGATCAGCCACCTAAGGCTCCATCGAATTCCACAACAATGTTACAATCTGTGCATCAGCTTGAATCCAGTCGTCATACTTTTTATCATCTGTTGTCGGGACGGATTCCGTAAGGTGACGGTGTTTTCCTTGTCCAGTTAGGGCTACTTTCACAGCCTTAGACCAATTTCAATAATTAGTTCCGTTCAACTTACGGGTTGTTAATAGTTGAGGTGTAGTCATCGACATTAGTACCCTCCAATTCAACAAGAAATAAGGGAAAGAAACCAACAATACAAACAACTGTAGGGCTTAAACGAAGAACATGAGAGTCATAACCAGACTTACGAACATTTGTAGTACTTTCATACGAACAATAACCTATAACCAGAAGCAGATCTGAAATTAGCAGATTGAACACTGACCAAAAACTAGCATGATGAACAGTACCAACGGATGAACAGTAACCGGATTTTTTTTTTTTTTTAAGGCAGAAAAAAAAGAAAAAAAAATGTTTGAACAAAACTTATGGAATTAATCTCCCATAACCTTGCTCTGATACCATGTTAAAGTAAAAGAATAAGAATGCTTAATCACATGTTGTGTTAGCATCCCACTATTTATAATAAGAACTTGGGAAACCTTAAATATTACATAAAAGACTTAAACACCCTTTAACACCCACCATGGTAGCTGAAGTCTATTCAATCTCGTCTCCATTCTAGAGAAAATTCACCACTTTCTAGAGAATATCCATTTGATCTTTAAGTTTTATGTGGCTCAAAACAAAGAAAGCGATGTACAAAGCATCAAAGTGCCAAGCCATCACTAAGCTTCTTAAGATTCTTGGTAGGCTACTTTATAAATTACAGTGCAACACAGATCAATTTTATTATCTATTCACTAAATATAAAAAAGAAAACAGCATAACAAAGACTGGGTGGGGGTGGGGGCATCCTCAAACAAGTTAACAAGAACATCTGGCATGTCAAGAAGTTTACTAGTATGCAAGCACTAAATGCAGCAATCATGATACAAAAGGAGTTTGACAAGGGATAACATACTTTGCATACAAGACATATTGCCAACGAAGCTTCTAAAAGCTTTAGTAAATTCACTAGCAGTTCCTTGGGGAGTCTCTTCGCCATGTCAGAAGACTCTTTTCCAACAGGATCTGAGCTGAGTCCTTTGACAAGTAGAGGGTGATCACAAGCCTGGCGGAGACGGAGAAGCAGCAATAGAATATTTGCATAATTTTGATTCACAGTACCAGCAGCCGCATAAGCCTGCATTTGTGGTTAATCAATTTTGCAAAGATCAGTAAACTGAACATAAGATAAAATTATAATATTTTTATCATATACACATAATGATTTTTTTTCGTAGACTTCCAAAGCTGTATATGTTCCAAGGAACACAGCACCAGTTCTATTCCTATGAAAATGAAACGTTAAGACGCTATTGCACTAGCATGAAAATTATCGGTCATTATACAGTAGACATGAATCCATTAAGAATTTAAAATAACTAAGGAACTGTCATTACATAGGAGATGAACAACGCCTAAAAAAGCGGACATGATAAAACTATACGCAAATGCTTCATGAGGCATTAATAAAGTCAGCACAACTCAGACTAACTAAGCCATGTCCCACAGTTATATGGGGTCAGCTACATGGATCCTCTTCTTACAATTAGCTCTATCAAGGAAAACGTCAAAAGTCAAATTTATTACAAATTTTTAAGTTCAACTGTGCATAAATGCATGTGGATTCTGTACATTATAGAAAAGAAAGTGAATGGATGGATTGGGGGAGGAGGAGGGAGAGAGGGACCTTAAACTGTGAGCGTGATTGTGCTTCAAGTCTGTTATAAAAAGCTCGTTCTTCTGCGGAGAAGTCCACCCGAGTCAAATGTGTTGTTTTGGGGGGTAAATTTATTATAGGCTCACCATCAATCAATGTACCTACGCCACAAAGGCTAACGATAATCAGCACTGCCAATATAAATGATTCAACTGATTTTGCACACCCAAATAATGACACATCATTTGAATGAAGTAAATTAACAAACACAGTAAAATTTAGTCGACTATGTGGATTACAGTCCACCACAATCAAACCAGAAAAGTTATGAATTGGAAATATGTCAAATCAAGAAGTGTTCTACGCCTGTATGATAAATCGGTTTCCCAACCAGTATATGCTTAGCATATCACATTCAATAAGGAAAGGAATTTCTGCTGATGCACCACCCAAAAAGGAAAGGAGAGAAGTCAATGTGGAGAAATAAAATCAGTTTACTAAAGGAACCAATAAGCAATGTGAGTCAGAGTCAACAAGTTGACACGTCCAATATGCATCAAAACAAAGCAGAGAGAACATTTTGTAAGCATTAGCTCAAACACTATTTATAGCAGTGCAGGATATAATGCTTGTCCCGTAGCACATGAATACAAATTATATCATCCCCCCAACCCCCACATGTATTATACTTTTTTATGACACCGAACATGCAATTGTTGGACTTGCATTCCCATCAACTGTGACTTACAACAAATGTTTGATGACATTTCATCAACTAGGTGATGATTGAAATAAAATTCATACTGGTTTGTAACAAATATATGACAAGAAGATACATAACAATCAAATATTCTCTAGATCTAAAAATCAATTATGTTTGTAACTTGTCATGAAGTTTCATCAACAAGGTTCTAGGAAGGAGGGATGTACAGCTCACAAGATACAAAAAGAGTTCTATTAACTGTAACAAGTCAACAAAGCAAATATTTGGAAGAAATCCACTTTCGATAAATGCTTCTCTAGATGGGCTTTTACTTCCCTTTCCTAATTTTATTAATCAATTATACAGATGCTCATGTTTGCTAGTAAGTACAATGATATAATATCCCGATGCAGACTATCAATAATCAAATTCTTGCTGCCTGTAAAATAACAGGGTTAAAAGGTACCACTCCCTTCCTGCACCAATATGAACTCGTGATCATTCACTCACTCGGAGTGCTTTCTTTTTCTTGTGCCTCTTTGCCCGTTCCCCTTCTCGCGATGGCAATTTCGGGATTCTGGAGTTCATAAAGAATTTACTTATCTATTTATTGTTCCATTCTATCTTCTAGGTTTGAAGAAAATAAATTTTAAGATTGTTAGAATTTACTAGTGCTTAACAAACTGGCAAGTAAAAGAAAAAACTTGAGCATAGAATTCAAATCTAGCATAAGACGGAGTGGTCATGCATAGAAACTATTCTTCAAAGTTAAGGTGAACTGGTACTTGTATAAATTTCTATCTGTTGTTATTAGTTGCTGCGAATAGCCAAATGGTATTATCTGATTATTAGAAGGTACAATGGCATTCTCTAAACCATGTTAACTTGTTAAAGAATCTTTATCATGCACAAGAGAGACCTGGTTTAGATTTAAAAAAAAAAAAGTGGAAAAACGTAAACAGCTAATAAACTGTGAGAGTTCAAAAAAAGGGCAAATAAGGGAAATATAAATATCCCAGGCAAAGAAAAGGATAAATATCAATTACTAAAGTAAGGCCATTGTTCTTGTTGTATAAAAGTAGATGTTCCCATTTCTGTCAATGATTGAGAATCTCTTTCAAAATTCAGCTGCTTTAAATCCTTTAGGATGATCTTCATGTCTTATACATACAAAGCTACAATTTCCTGGACACATAAATTCCAAATTTCTCATCAATGCCAAAGACATAACAGGAGCTGTAGTAAGTACGTTTTTTCCTTTCTTTTTCACATGCAAAGTGATTTTGGGAGGAAGAAGGAAAGAATGGAAACAAATAATACCACATGATTTCAGTATATTTCAGGACTCCATAAACACAATCACCTTATACCGTGTGAATAATCGCTGAACTCAACATGTTCTTTTCAACGTTAATAAAACATTCATAAAAAGATTTGAATATCAAATTTAGGGCTTGTTCGGTAGTGCTTAAAATCCGATTAAAATTGAAAATATAGCCGTTATTAGGTCTCACTCGTCTAATAAAAGTCAACAATAACGACTAGTTTTTCAATTTTAATACGATTTTAATCTCTACCGAACACGCCCTTAATGAACAATCAATTTAACTTTGCTTTGTTAGTTTTAAACTATTTCTATACAAGCAATGAATCATAAAATTGTTGAATATTTAGATATGCACATCTAGCTATATAGTAATTTGATAATATTGCTTGTGTGGGGTCCAACATTCTCCAATCTGTTTAATTTTATTAAGCGCAACCAAACAAATTTCAGATTTTAATGCTTATCCTTTAGAATCAATGTTGCAGAATTGCAACTGGATGGTGCCACAGTGACTATCTAGGTACTTTTACAAGCAGTACATGATGCTTCACACCTAACGAGATCAATCTGTGACCAAAACAGCGCTTTCTATAACAACTGGTTCTCAATCATAGATCTTTGGTTGATCATTATGACTTCTGTGTAATAACCATACATCAAAAATCATCAGAGAGATGACACCTGCAAGCAACAGTGCCAACAGTAACTATGCTACCAACACAAGGAACACCCACTCCACATAGTTAAAAAGTAAAAGACAAGGATTTGGTCAGTGTTCACAGATATCAGTTAGAACACTATCCACGTGATTGGATTACTGCAGGACAGTTTCATGTCAGAACAATATATCTCCAGCTTGTAACTTACTAGAAGATCTAGCACAAATATTAGCGCGCACACGCAAAGGCTTGAACAATAATCGAACCTTAATAGGAATTATAGATTGGATATAAATAAACAGATCAGCTCTGTATACGGCATAAGAATTAGACTAAGCAATCAACTACCATATTCTTTTCTTAGAATCCTTTCAACTCATATTATCTTGAGCAGACATACAGGTTATGCAAAAATCATAGAAAAATCTAATAATGAAAGCAATCACCTTTTGTTCGGCGCAACATGATCTGTCTTAAGATGACTTGAAGTTTCTTGTAACCATGAACTGCATTCCTAGAGATTGGGAACTTGATGGAAGCACCAAATGATTTCAATTTATCGTATGGTTGATATCTCAGAAATCTGAAATAGCTGAAGACTTCATCAATTGAATTTTGTATAGGCGTTCCAGACAAGCACCACCTTCGTTTTGCTCTAAGGCTGCAGCAGGCTCTAGCAACCTGTGTTCTGTGGTTTTTTATTGTTTGAGCTTCATCTAAAATTACTCTAGACCATTTCACCCTAGCAAGTGTACCACAATCAGTATCAAAAGAAGAGACATCAATTTCATTTCCACCCTTCTTGCGGCTCTTCTTAACTGATGACTTTTTTGGTTTCTTGTTTATGGAAAATTCAGAAGATAATCCATATCTTGCTGCATCTTTTTGTTCATCGTCATCCTCTTCAACCAAAGGTCGTTTAGGAACTTCATTCGTTACAATGGAATATGTTGTTACAACCACATCATACCTTGCCAAAGCAGCAGGATCTTTTGTCCTACTTCCTCCATGATAGACTAAAACCGAAAGTCTAGCTTCAGATGTAACTTTCTCATCCAGCTCTCGAGCCCACTGTCGAAGAACACTGGCTGGACAGACAACAAGTGTACCTGCTGCTGGCCTCCTACCACGGAATTCGCCCATCGAACGACTTGATTTCGGAAGTGCCGTAAAATCATCAGATCCTTGAGTCCGATTTTCTTCATCAAGCTTAACAACACTAATTTCATCATCATCATCCAAATTCAAGGGTTCAGTTCTGACGCTACAAGAATCTTCAGGTTTGGATTTTGCTTCGTAAAGCCTCTGCATCTGTATGAGGGCAATCATTGACACGGTCTTACCAAGGCCCTGTGGTAAGTATAATTATGACCTAGGATAGAAAAAGGCAAAAGTAAAAGATGAAATCAACCCTGTTACTGGCTCTGACCTGATCATCAGCCAGAATTCCACCCAAACAATTAGTACTTGATTCCTTCTGGAGCATCCATGCCAAAGCGATTTTCTGAAAGATGAGATGCTACAATCTTAGGACCACAAATACCTAACAAGATTAAAAGATATTTAATACAAAGACGTGGACCTGGTGCCTGAGAAGAGAAACTGTCAAGGTACCATCACGTACATTAGCTTCAGTTTTAGGCTGATGAAGGTCCTGCAGGATAAATATTCAAAGTATGTACATATCAAATATCCACTAAATAGAAACTAAGGAGTAAAAGATGCTGCTGCAACGCATTTTTTCCCAATATAATTGGCAATGAGCACATTTGGCTATGAAATCATGACCTTTCTAAGATTTTTAAGGAATTAGGCAGTATTCTAAGCGAATGCGATCATCATGTAGCCTACTTCAGTGAAAACCTCAATGAGACTAAACAATATTATCAGTAGTCACTGTCCTAGGTATACAGACCATAAAAAGAAGATTGAGAATAGTAATAAAACAAAAGAGTATGTTTCAAAAGTGTCCATAGATGAGAAGAAATATTTGTGTTAAAAGTTAGTATATATAACATAACAGTTTTACAACTATTAGTCCGTTTCTGATCATTTCTGTTATGCCCAATGTTAATAGGAGGAACATCCAAGTTGGATGCTATATACCTTATCCGAACATGCATCGTACCACTTTAACCATAATGTAGAATCAGATCTCAAACTACAGGTCAAGTGAAGTAATATATTAAACAAACCAAATCATCGAAACCTTGTCCATCAGACTCCTAGAAAATCGAAAGTATCAAGTGAATCTAATTTTGCGTACTAAAGAGATAAAAGATTAAATTGGTTATCCTGAATGTATTATAATCGACTTTAACAGGAAGGGGAGAAAAACAAATTATCACAAATCACCAACTCCACCGGATTAAGGATGAATTACTAAAATCTCTATATGGAGCAAGGGTCTCATAAATAGCTTACCTAGCATCCCATACATAATTATGCAATAGGACTTTATAACTTCAGAGAATTTCTAAGTTCATTTCTTTTAGAACATTTTCAGACAAAAAATTACCGGAAACTTACCCGCTCCAACATGGTTCTCCTAAGAAAATCCGAACTGACCAAATAATTTAGTGTAATCCCCAATACACATCAAAAAACAAGTGAATCCAACTAAAATTCCCAAAATTCACCCCACACACAAACAAATAAAAATAATAAATAATAAAAAAATTTCATCATTCTTCCAAATATCGACAGAACGCCATCAAGTAGCCTAAATAAATACTATAAAATATGAGAGTATATTAGATTCTTGATTCACTAATAAGTAATAACTTATACAATTCTATGGTAAAGCTTTAATTAGATATTTAGATTATAAAAGTTCTGGTCAAGCTTTAATCAAAATATCTTCTTGTTAAGTTTAGCAAGCTACTGCCAGTAAAGCTTTCATGTGTTGTACAGCGCCATCGCTAAAACACGAGAAGTGTATGGTTAACCGTATAATGAAAGTTCGTAAAAAACATGGTTAATCTAAATGATGAAAGTTTCGCAAGGGGACACAGAGAAGGCTTTCAATGAACAAATGAATATTTATAATAGCTTTTATGTTGATCCTTCCATTGTGTAGCTTACCCTTATGGTTTCTCTGCCTTATTTCAATTAACATGAAATTAAATACTGTTCTCTTTTATTTCATACTAATTGTATCTGTGTTATCTGCCACCTATTTGAGTAAATTCACCATTAAATTCTGTTTAACAAGAAAACAACATAGACTCGTAAAACTCAACACAGAACCAACAGTCAACAGCAGTAGGTAAATTTTCTAAATTAAATATGCCTGTGTTTATGCATATAAATGTATTTCTGTTGTGCCTGTACATACATAAATATCAGCTGTAGTTCCACATTACATTTACAAGTCAAGAATCCTCATTCAAACAGAAATTGCATAATCTATTAGTAGGTAGTTTTTGCTTCTATATGGTATACAATTTTCTCTCAGTTTCTTCTACTTCTTAAAAGCAGAATCAGAAGAAAAAGTCACAATAAGCAATCAAATGTTGATTTTTCCACTTCAGAAGCAATTCCAAAAAGGAGAGGGAGCAATGAAGCTTAAAATAATAATATATATTAAAAAAAAAAGTTAAAAGTCCACAAATCAGTCAAACTGGAGTTAAAAGAACTTGTAAAATTATCAAACAAGCGTCAACAAAAGGTGGAAGAAGACTTAAAGGAATACCTGCAAAGCTGCTTGGAAAATCAATCTCTCATCAGCATCCGTAGTCGTTTCTTCACCAACCACGGGATGTAGAGAATCGTTTGGACCAGCATACGGATTGGCTGATGGAGATTTTCCAAGAAATAGAGATGGTGGTAATTGTCTATTGCCTCTGTTCTCATAGAGTGGTGATTCACTAAGATTTAACCCGATAAAATTGTCAGAGTTCTTGCCATTAGAAAATTTTGACCATGAAGATTGGTTAAGTTTTGCATAAGTTTCAGTAATGGCATTCTCAGCTAAATTGTTGGATCTTGCACTAGATGAAGATGGTTGAAAGGTTGCAGGAAGGGCCCTCTTCAAAGCTTGTCGAGAAGGAAGTACTGCAGCATTTATACCAAAACTACCTTTATTATTTGGATCTCGAGCCATGTTTGAACCAGAAGTTCCAACAGTTTCAGCAGTACTCAGATGCTTATGGGGTTTTAACGAAATTTCATCAGAAATCTTCAAAGATGGAGCCTTCCACGAAAGATCATTGTAACCTGAAAATTGTTCAAGGACATCTGATCAATGACTTACATTCTACCACACTAGGCAGGTGTTTACATTCAAGAATGTTAATTTTTACCTGTCAAATCAGGAGTAGAAGATGCCCATGGTGGAAGGACCCTAGAACTGGAAGAAAAGGAAGAATCCCTAACAGGAGACTCATCTCTATAATTGTCTATTTCACGTAAATCTGAGTCACTGTCTGATGAACTGATATCTATAAGATCCACTGATGCCATTACAGCTAAAAGATAATCTTCTGATTCAAGTATCAATTCAGAAGAGTTGACAAATGTAGAAGCAACCTGCAACTGGATTCCAAACACTCAAAGATGGCATAAACAGATTTCTGATATGCATAATAACACCATGCTAGATGAAGTTTATGTACTTTTTACCTGTAAGGAATGTCTCAAAATCTCGAGTATACCACCAAAAATGGAGTAACAGTTCTGAGTAAATTTTAAAATACCACGCAAAGGATCCACGGTCAACCATCCAAGAAAGTTGAGTACATCAAATTCCAAGAACAAAGAAAAAGATGAAACTTAGAAAGGATAACAGAATTGGAAAATATATTTCAAGCCCACCCAACCCCATACTGGCAGCTTTGATTCCTAAGAAAGGGAAAAAAAATAAAGAAAAGAAGGAAGAAGAGGAAAGTTCAAAGTTAAAAGATTGAAGCATTTACGGAAGCGAGATAGTTTTATGCATAACTTACTCAAAAGAAAGAAATATGCGGAAGGGGAAGAAACAAAATAGGACAATTAAAGTTCAACAAGACCTCCGCTCTTAAGTCGAACATCTCATGTAACATTAACTTGAGTAAATAATTATGAAAGAAGAATGGCTACTGGTGAACAGCTAAATATATGAATCAAACCATGATTCAATCGGCATGCGCGGAGAAAAGGCAGGTTCAAGGCAAAATCTCATATTCAAATGAAAGAAATTGATCGAGAAAAGAAACCTTAATTCCAAACCGAAATTCAAATTATACAAGTCCCCAAGAAAACTGGTCTCCAAGATTTACTTGGTTTTCCATTATATATATAGATATAAAAAATCCCAAAAAAAACTAAACGAGAAAAGAGAAAATTTTTGGGTCTACGTCAAATAAGTTTAAGTGCCAGTAATTACAAAATACAAATGCATAGGCATGTGTGTGATATCTTTCCAGGACTCGTATGAAAATGTACGCATGTATGTGATTTCAGAAAGAAGAGGGTGGGGTTTTCCGAAACCTGGTGTAAGATTCCAACATTGATTCTGGGAGTTGAAAGTCGAGTGCAGAAGGGTTGAAATAGATCTTACTACTCTTCCTTGTTTGGATTCTTCAGAAAAGCCCTAATTGCTCGCCGAAGAGAGCAGCGGGCGGGACTGAAAATCCTTCTTCGGTTCTCAACTTTTTCTTGTTCCTATTTTTCGCTCGGGTAATATACAGTCAGCACATCTTTGGGTGAGGGAAAAAGTTGAATGAGCCTCCAATTGGTTTCAATTTGGTGCTGGTAGATCATTTGTGCAAAAAATTGAACGTAAATTCACGTCTTCAAAACTATTTTTACACTTTCATTTAGGATTAACAACAAAAAATGGTTTGTGTGCAATTTGGATTAATAGCAGAAAATCCCCATAAAAAGTTTTCAATTGCAATACACCCCTATCTATTGGAAATAACAAAAAACCTTCTATACGAAACATTTTGTGCGAAAAACCCCATATTGTCCAATTTCATTAATTTTACCGATAAAAAGAGTAAAAATTGCAAAAATTAGAAATGAATCATTACAAACTTTATCTATTTTTTTTTTACAAATTACACCAAAATCTTTTATTTGTATCAACCATATTCCCAAATCTTTAAAACTTATCTCCCACCCC
>CAIGRF010328998.1:14852-29455 GCA_903798235.1 Fraxinus ornus | reverse complement strand
AAACTAAACAAAAAACTTACAAAATTCTTCTCTTATTTTCTACTCCTTTGCCCAACCCATCGCCCATGCCCAGCCCAACCCAACCCAACTCAACCTAAATCTTCAAAGGGGTGTATGGCCCGAAAACAAGTGAAGCGGTATAGATCTGACTTGGGGATGTTTATTGTTACTTACACGACGGAGCACAACCACTCTATGCCTACTCATCAGAATTCTCTCGCCACAAGCCACCACCCGAAGTGCTAAAGCTGATGATGCTAACAAACCCGCTTGCTCAACGCATGTATCGTAGGTGGATAGCCCCTCGACAGCGTCGAAGAAGGTGGAAAGCAGCATGGAGGACAAAGAAGACCAAGTTGATGGTGAAGATGATGAATTTAGTGTCTCAAATATGGAATTGAATGATGATTTCTTTGTGGGTTTGGAGGAATTCACTGGTCCGGATGCCGGAGATCTTTTCGATCAATTACCAGCGACTATACAATTTCCCTGGCATGCCAGTAATGTAACAACCACTGTCGTCGGCACTAGTTGACTTGCCTAAAAGTGATCCACCTATTGAAGTCCTTCGAATGATATTTTTCTTGTCGCTCACTTTTCTTTTCTTTGTCTAAAAGCTTTTGACACCTCTCATCAGTATTTCGCACCATTTCCTTTAGTTTTTCTGTTGTTTCTTTAGTTTGCTCGAGTTCCATTTGGGCATTACCGAGTTTCCCCTTTGTTTGATTAGCTTCTGTGGTAACTTCTTTCAATGCCATAGCTAAATCTTCCAATTTTGACAATATGTCATTTTATTGCACTCCAATTTAAGGTCTCTCTCTCTCTCTCTCTCTCTCTCTCTCTCTCTCTCTCTCTCTCTCTCTCTCTCTCTCATAGAGAAAGGCCACTTGATGCAATGACAGAGTTGTTTAAGGCGCAACTGGTGGAAAAAAAAATTCATTGGAACATGGTATCATAACCTNCTCTCTCTCTCTCTCTCTCTCTCTCTCTCTCTCTCTCTCTCTCTCTCTCTCTCTCTCTCTCTCTGAGAAGTTGATTTTGGGTTGGATTGGGGCGATGTGAGTGGGGTTTGAGAGAAGAGTAGAAACGAGGAAGATTTTTGTAGGTTTTTTGTTTAGTTTGGGGTGGGATGTGGTGGGGGGGAGAGTGGGGTGGAAGATAAGTTTTAAAAGTTTAGGATTATGTGTGGTACAAATAAAAGATTTTGGTGTAATTTGTAAAAAAAAAAAAGAAAAGTTTAGGATCACAACTATAATGATTCCTTTTTAATTTTTATAATTTTTATTGGTTTTTAACGATAAATTAACGGAATTGGACGGTATGAGGGTTTTGCACAAAATGTTTTAAATATGGGGATTTTCTGCGATTTCCGAAAGGTATGGGGTATATTGCAATAGGAAACGTTTTAGGGGTTTTTTTTGCTATTAATAGTTTAATTGTAAAAAACAGTAAAAGTTGCTCAAAATCAAAAAGAATAATTGCAGTTACAATTCTAAACTTTTTTATATTTCATAAACTATACCCAATTTTTTTACATGTGCCACCCACCGTCTCAAATATTTAAAACTTTATTTTTTGACACCCACGCCTCACCATCTTCATATTAATCTACCTATGGTTTTTGTGGATTTGGGATTTCTTCCAAGTTTAAGCTTAGACCTGTCTGGAGGAAATTTTGTTGTCATTTTTAGAAGAAATTGGACTGTTGCACAGTTAATCATAGCCCATTTCAAATTTTTCTGATAAGGAAAATGGATTGCAGCATGATTTTGACAGATTCTTGCTTTCGAATTACATCACCCACTTTCCAAATCAACCCTCAATGACTGAATAAAAGGGAGGCCGTATTGGTTGAATAATCAGCAAAACACATTTGACTTCTGCACGAGAAAACGGGTAGAAAATTTATTGCCAAGTAACAGTGTAGTGGGAAGAATTTTGCAAAAGTACTGAGTGGTTCACTTTTTGTCCTTCACTTTCACTTTTCAACTCCTACTAATTTGACACAGGATTGTATTACATGGAACCATTTTCTTCGAATCATATACGTGTCAACACTTGTTTTGTGTCATATTGTGTTATTCGCTATTGTTGCAAGAGCAAAGTAATACGGTTAAAGCGCTTGCAAAAACTTGGACACATTTTTTCCATTTTTACAAGCACGAATTTTTGGGAATTCTCAATTTCTCGAAAATGAAATAAATTGGAAATGCGAAATTTTCTTCGAATTCCAAACATCTTACGGAATTAACGAAAGGAATGAATTACTACTATCTCTGAAAAAAATTATGTGCAAATAACGTCAGCATGTAGGTTTTAAAACTAACAAAAACTTATTGCTATTAGGCCATATAATCGCGAAGTCGGTCCCACTATCTGCACGGCATTTCAGTCGCATTCATTTCGGTTGTGATTTCGTCATCCTCATTAGGTAGCTCCACTTCTGAAGTGCTTGGGGTCTATCTCAACTCTCATAAACGCCTCGTCAACGATTCCAACACATCTAAGAAAGTTGTCTACACCCATTGTTGCTATAACAATTGCTACTTGTGTTTGAAGCGAATAGCTCGGCATACAATCAAGTATTTACCATCTTTGTTTCCATATATCGAAGACTCTTTCAATTACATTTCTGCATGATAAATGCCTGAAGTTGAACTGCTCCCGAACGTTCTGAAATCTTCGGACATGACCAGTTGCTTTGTCCCGAAATTCCTGAAAATGATACAGTATATCCAACCCTTTATACGATGCCATATATCTATGTCGATGTGCAAAACCTGAGTCAATTAGATAGTACTTGACGCGAACCCTGGGTACGGGATCAAAGTGATAATCGTGGAATTAATTGAAAACGTCTAGAAAGCCCAAATTTAAGTTGTAGACGATAGAATCTCGACCCGTAAATTATTGAACCAAGCAATCAAACAAAAATAAAGTTTGAATGACATGTTGATTACAAAAGCAACAAACCTCGATTTACGAACGCCACAAAGGGTGTCTAATCCTTTGATAAGTTCTAAGGATTGAACGTCACAAATATAACAATATTGATAAGTTTGGTACATGTTCAATCAAGAACAAAATGAGAAAATCTCATTTAATTCATAATGTCAAAAAGGTTCTCATCTTACAATGAAATAAAGATCATATTTTTATGAAACCTCCAAAAAATCCTAATTGCACGAAAATATAATTCTAATATTGTAAAATATGCTAAAAATATGGAATTCTAATTAAATTAGGAAACTGTCGAAAATTGCCAAATCTGCGTCCAACGTTTACCCATGTTTCTGTGCCATCATAAGCCCAAAAATACTATACGCTCACATGACCTTATACAGAATTTCGTGCCATTTTCAAAATGTACATGGCCGAAAATTCGACAACCGAGCAAAAAGTTATGTCCATTTTAATCGACGACGCTCGTTTTCTTTCAAATATCTCAAACCTTGACTCCACTCGTTTCGGCTCCCGAACCCTTCACGAAACTTGAACATCGGCTTGTCAACTTCTTCAATTTGAACTTCAAAACTCGACCAAGTGATTGCCTATCATGGATCATATCATTCCCTATCTATTCAAAATTATTCGTCCTTGAATTCGTGTCTTGTGATCGCGTGAGGGATAACCAGCCTGCTACACAACTCATCATTGCACCACCTAGATCAAATGGAAAAATTTTCCTTACATGGCATAGGATTAATACACAGTACCCATCCATTTTGTAGGTATGAATGTATTGCAGCTCAAACACAATCACCCATAGATGTTGTATGAACTCTCACGTACAACGATCCACCTGAAAGAAAGAATTAAGCAAAACACGGTTGAATTTGTTAGCTTTCCCCTCAATGAGATATAGGTCCTCGTACTCATAATGCATCATCTCCACTTCATCATGCTTAATAATGGAACTCTGATCTTCATTCTCCACAATATTTTCAACAATTTGCTCAATACATTCTTTTATTATTTTCTCACTCTCTTGTTGAACCATCTTTACAATATTTATACCAGTCTGCTCATGCTCTTCCTCTTTAATTGGTTCACTCTCCCCAATATCAACTTCATTTTTCAATCCGCCATACTCCATCTCAACTTCCCTATTTCTAGATTTCTCCTGCAATTCAACTCTCGTGTTCTCCTTAGGTGTGGTCGTCTCCCTCTCTTGTTTTTTCCCATTCTGCCTCACCTCTTACCTTCCATCAGTTTGCAAAGGATTGTTCGAGTGTTAACTCAGCCGAGTGATTTTTACCCCGTCCTGAAGAAACATATATACGTTCTTCTCCATATCATAAATAGTCTTCCTCTCACACCTTCAAGGTCTCCCAAACAAAATATGAAAAGATTTTAATGGAACTATATCACACCAAACTTCATCACTATATATCACAATGATGACATTCAATAAAATACGCTTGGTCACATCTACCTTCCCACACTCCTTCAACTATGTCATCCTATAAGGCCTAAAGTGTTGTTGCAAAGGTAATCCCAATTTTTTCACCATCGTGATACTAGCCAAGTCTGATATGTATTCCTTATCAACAGCCAGACTACTACATACCGTACTATCCACAAAACACCGAATTTGAAAAATAAATCTCCAATCATTATACATCTCTTACGTAAGCGTAATCAAGAAGACTCAAGAAAAAAATTAGACAATTGAATGAGTGATATTTAAATTCAAGAAAGTGGTTCTTGAATTTTTGGATTGGAATGAATATAAATGGATTTAGGTTTTGGATAGATAAATAGTGTCAACTTCCCAAATAAATCAAGTAAATTTTTTTTTAATAGTGAAAACGTGAACAATACCAGTGAACAATTTTTTTTTTTTTTTTTGCAAACTCGAAAATTGACTTCGATATCAACGAAACAAACAGAAGTTGATTTGGATGCTAGATTAGCTCCAAAAATAATTTTGACTCTTTTTTTAAAATTTTTTAGATTAAAGACTCAAAATTTACGATGGACACGAAAAACAAAAACAAAAGATTCAAAACAAAAGAAAAGATAGTACCTGAATCTGGAGCCCAAGCTCTGATACCAAATGACGCGAACCCGGACACGGGATCAACGTGAGAATCGCGAAATTAATTGAAAACGTCGGAAAAGTCCAAATTCAGGTTGTAGATAGTTGAATCTCGACCCGCAAATTATTGAACAAACAACCAAACAAAAACAAAGTTTGAATGACCTCTTGATTACAAAATCAATGAACCTCGATTTGCGAACGTCACAAATGGTGTCTAATCCTTTGATAAGTTTTAAGGGTTGAACGCCACAAATATAACAATATTTGATAAGTTCGGTACATGTTGAATCAAGAACAAAAAGAGAGAAATATCATTTAATTCATAATGTCAAAAAGGTTCTCATCTTACAATGAAATAAAGATCATATTTATATGAAACCTCCAAAAAAACCCTAATTGCACGAAAATATAATTCTAATGTTGTAAAAGATGCTAAAAATATGAAATTTTAATTAAACTAGAAAACTGTCAAAAATTGCCAAATTTGAGTCCAACTTTTACCCATATTTTTGTGCGATCACAAGCACAAAAGTACGATACGCTCACGCGAATTTATGTAGAATTTCGTGGCATTTTCGAAATGTACTCGTGGCCGAAAATCCGACAACCGAGCTGAAAGTTATACCAATTTTAATCCACGCCACTCATTTTCTTTCCAAATATCTTTCAAACCTTGAATCCAACTCATTTCGGCTCCCGAACCCTTCACAAAACTTGAACCTTGACTTGTCAATTTGTTCAATTTGGACTCTAAAACTCGACCAAGTGATTGCCTATCCCGGATCATATCAGTACTTCCCTGGAGTAGGTAATGGAAAATGAATGTCTGGGCAGTAGATTTTGTGATTCAGAATGCGGGCGTTGTGTGCATTTCCAGTAGTGCTTGCAAGCACAAATGTGAAGCATACATTGAAATCACATGCTGCAAGTACGTGATGTGTTGGAATACCTTTGCGGCCAATGAAGTTGACCCGTTCGTGGCGAGGCAGCATAGCTCTAACGTGAGTTCCATCAATTGCACCAATACAATTATAGAATAACATATGCTTCCTCATATCAGGGACATGGTGCTCTGCCCCTGCATTGTAGTTCGAGTGTGGTTTGATTGTATTTGCTGAAAGCATAACGACTGCATGAAATACTTCTTTGAAGTAGTAGCATATCGTCTACAACGAATAATTAAATAATGTATGGACCTACCTGTACCCTTCTCATGCGCTAATATGCAAAAAAACATACCAACCTGCTCGTATACGTCCACGAGCCAACAACTCCTAAGTCCATAATCATCATGAAGAATATGTGCAAAATGTCTCAACATTACAGGTGCAGGGTACATTCGAAACTCCTGTAGCAGAGTTGTCTAGTGCATTGCATTTAGGGTTGGGCGTGGGTGGGGTTGAGTTGGTTTTTGACCCAACCCAAACTCAACCCAACATCAAACCCGAACCCAAACCCAACCCAACGTGGGCGGTTTGATCTAAAATCAAACCAACCCAACCCGTGTAAATGTTGAAACCTAACCCAACCCAATCAAGTGTCGGTCGGGTCGTGTTAGGTTGGTCGATTTGCCAAAGACATGTGGTATTAGTAAATAATTCAAATAAGTATTGCAAACATTTAAGATTTCTATACACCCATTGCAGCTTCAATCGTAGGACCAGTTAGGCGTAGTCTGATTTACAAATATTACCCCCATTGGACACCCATAAACAAAACAAGATTCTTGGAACAAAAATGGGACCAATGATCGCCAAATCTACCCTTTCTACAGTACAAACAAACCAAATATTATATAGGTAAGCCATTCATAAATAGACATTCTATATCTACCTTTTTTTTGTTTGTGAAGAGGTGGAAAAGTTCATCTAAAATCTCAGCTCCAAATTGTTCCCTGATTAGTTCCTCAATAATAGCTCGAATGCTCAATGACACATCTTAGGGCATATGGCGAGTGTCCAGTACTATCACCGTGGGCAAACTCTCCATTCTTTCTATGCTAAAACATTCATTTTTCTGTATCACTGCTTCTAGTTCTTAAGGACATGTGCAGTAAGCTGGTATGTTAAATGAATCCACCTTCTCTTCATCAATAAGTCCTTGCACAAAATTCAATTTTTTTATATACAATTCACACCACAAATTAAGGCATTTTGTAACATTTGGTATTGAAACAAGCGAGAATAGAAGAATCCTGGAACATCTGAAGCATAATATTCCCTATTGGGTGGGAGACACTTGAAGAGGGTATTAAAATCATTCATTGAATGGTCATTGAAGAAAACTTGAAATTCTGAGATTTTGGAATTAGGTTTAACAGATTTTGACCTTGAGTTTAACATATTCGAGAATGTTTTGAACAGCAAAGAAAGTGTTAGGTCTAACTGAACAACCTAAATCAGCAACCGAAATGTTTCTAATGTTGTAAAGTTTTCTGGTTGAAGCTTCTTAGCAATGACACCTTGAATGTGTGATTTGGATGCATCAATAACACCTCTCTACACAACACAAACATGCATTAAAGTGAGGAATTAAACAAGCTGACACACACACAGAGGCACCCAAAATTAAATAAAAGCCCATCAAGTTACATCCCAAAAACAGCTCATACATACACAAAAACAGTACTAATCAAACAAATTCCAACTGGGTCACACCCAATTCCCTTCTAAAACCACATAAATTCATAACATCATCATAGAAATTCCCTAAAATTCCAACTATACCAAAACAGAAATTGATCATAATTCAGTAATTGACTTACCCCATGAGATTGACTCTGAGGTGAATATTGAGCTCAATGAAAAGCTCTTACATGTGCCCAATATCCGTCGTGTTTCCATGGGAATAAAGCAAGGTCGAGGTTGCCATAGAGTACCGTATATACATAGCCTCAGTCCCCCGCAGTGTCGGAGCTTCAAAATGTCGACGTTTTCACGGTGTGGAAATGATATGCGTGAAGGTTGGAGCTTGGAGCTTGGAAAGTGGAGAGGCGACTGGGCTTTTAGGGTTTTGTGTTTCAATTTAACATGTTTTCCTTCTTTCTTTCTTTCTTTTTTTTTTTTAATGTAGTCGGATCGGGTTTACGTTGTTAACCCATAACCCGATCCGACTACCCAACCCAACCCAATACCCGAAACCCATCCTAAAAATGCAAAAAATCGACCCAAACCGGTCGGTTTGGGTCGGGTTGGGCGGTTTGATCGAGTTGATTTGGGTTTTGCCCACTCTTAATTGCATTGCCTCCAATATAAACATATGACTGTTCCTAGCAAAAGGATATCTACGAATACGTTAGCATTGTTTGTGACAGTAGTTCCTCACATCACATTCTACTAGTCTACAATATTGTAGCCACTCCATTATATCCATTGCTATCTCTGTCAAGTAGTCTTTCTCTTCGATTTCATCCTCTGAATCCAACCCCAAGATTAGACGGCAATCGAAGTCGAAGTCCACCATTGTAATATTTTCTGCTAAAAAATAAAGGTACACGACACCACTACAGTTCCAGAGAGTTGGAACTCCACTTAAGGGGACTACCCTTCTAGTATAGGATAAAGCCTTGTGCCCCGGCTTTCTAGCTGCTGTATCAATGTCACATCGCCCTGCAATTTCAAAAGCGTGCACAAGAATTATAACTATCACAATCTAGGTGTTCTTTCTCTCCTTATATCTGTCTGGAACCGTGCTTTGTGCCCCGGTCATTGCAGCCCCCCCTCCAATTAGGGGGCGCCAAGTGGCGCCCCTGTTTGTGCCCCGGTCATTGAGCCGGGGCACAAAGCACGGTTCGTATAGTATATGTATGAACAAATGTTGGAACTCAACTTGCATTTAACAGATGGATTCGGTGGATGGCTTGGTCAAGTCAAGCTGACACTTAATTAATTAAAGTAAATGAAGGACATTATTATAGTATTTCCATTTCAAAAGCCTGCTTGAATTATGGTGTAAAAATCTCATGGGTATGGGGGCCCCACTGGCCTTCAATGATTTATATATGAAACATGTAAATATAGATGACAAGCTCCAAAGTTCGAACAATATGATAAGAAAATAATTGAGCGCAAACGATGAGGAACTGAAATTAATCCATTGTACAGGTATATGGGAGAGACTGAAACAAAGCAAATACATACGAGAAATGAAATCGAACAGACAATCTACAGAGCTGACTTCTTATGATCCCTTATGTGGTCAGAGAAACCCCACTCAACCCAATCCATCTTCTTATCAGCATCCATCATCACTTCGAGCATGTCCTTGGTATTCTTATGCGATATAAGCATGCACGCATAGTGAAACATCTCAGTTTTTCGCTTAAGTCGGCCAGTCGTTAACAGCTCCTCAAGACATACTTTTATGTCGTTCTTAGCCGGAAAGATGATATTGTTGATCTTCGCCGACACTATCTCGACGGGGCTACTAGTAAGGTCCACAAAGTACGACAATTCACGACTCGTCAATTTCTTTTTCTTTCCTTTTTGCTTGCCCAACGCAGACTTGCGTTTCTCCCCGTTACGAGCACCAGAAATAGACATGCTCGATTTACTTTTCGCGTCTTGTATCTCGTCGCTTGAACCGCTACTCTCGTCATGTACAGGGATCACATCTCGAAAGTCCTCTATATTGTTGTCTTCAAACAAGTCAAACCCTATTCTACTTAGCTTCGTCGATGTGACTGCATATTTGTCACTGTCAAAGGTGTCTCCGAACAACGACGATATCAAATATAGATATCACTTACGTCTTTGTCCTTATAATCCTTGTATTTGTTGTTTTCCTACGACAACATTTGAGATAAATAAACACTATAACAAACATAGAGAGAAAGCATCCATTGAAAAAAAAAATTCAAATTGCAAAACACGCGAAAACTCATAAGCATGCAAGATATGGAAAACCAGAGGGAACAACACAAGCAATCACATTCACAGTTTATAAAAAATGGTGGACCTTGCTAATTATGTCCACTGAAATATTAGAGATCCTAGACGGGCAATAAAATGGTGGAAGAACATATCACATTGTATCCAACTAGCATCCCAAATGACCGCGGAGTGTATATACCTACAAAACAGAAAACAAGAATTCGAACATTCGCGAAAGTGAGGACACACAGAGTGCAAGTGACGGAGGCAGAGAACAACCTTTATTTTTCGACACCACCATTTCTCGCCAGCACAAATGTGTGTGGTTGAATTGAACTCAACCCCAGTGCAATTAAGCAACTCCATTACCCCGTTGGTGGTCCTGCCTCATGGAGTCTCATTTGTTTCTCAACTGATGCTTACTCCATTTACGCCCAGATTTGGTGTTGAACAAGAGTATAACTCGCTCCTGCTACCGACCCTATCGATGTCCCTCTGCAATTGCTATCTCGTAGGAGGTGATGAACACATTTAATACCGTCGATTCCATCTTGCGTTTTTACAGGAGCCTTTGTCATTGTTAACGTCTATGGGTGTGGACGAGCCCATAAATAGTTGATAATCAACCTACGTTGGACAGGAACGTGAGCAAAAATAGGGATCTCATCCTGCTGTCTACTCGAGAAAAATGCGATAGTAAAATGACTTCGAACTTACAAACATGACGAACGACAAGGTTAATACGAAATATCTAACTTTAGCGTACTCAACTAAGAGTAATACGAATCCATGAGTAGGACCAAATCGTATTTGATGGCCACAATGAACTGTAGACGACGGGGATGGACTACAAACGGAAATCCTAGATTGCGGGTTGCATCATATTGGGCGGAGTTAGAGGTTGACTTGTGAAAGAAAAACAAGATGCGTGAAGTAAATGCCGATTACGTAACGCAGTAACTTGTAGTACAAACAAATTTGGGTTACATCACTAATGAAATAAATTATACAATATGCGTATTTTCCCATTTCTTGCGACGCAGCCTGGAAAAAGAAATGGAAAACAAAACTTCTGTACAACACTTATTTAAATCGTAATAGGCCAACCAACGTGGGCTCCCACCGGAGTTGGGAAAAATTGTCAGCAAGGAGTGGAGATTTATGCAAAGAAAAGGGACAGTGGCCGGAGGTGGAAGCTTACAAACATGTAGTTGCAATTATCATCGAAGGACTTCAGGCTTGAAGACGAAGGTTGTAAGTGTCTCCAACTTCCAGTT
Source organism: Fraxinus ornus (assembly GCA_903798235.1). Lineage (NCBI taxonomy): Eukaryota > Viridiplantae > Streptophyta > Magnoliopsida > Lamiales > Oleaceae > Fraxinus > Fraxinus ornus. The sequence goes on along the minus strand of CAIGRF010328998.1, from coordinate 18,263 downwards.
ATGTTTTCATCATCAAGAAAAAGAGACCCAACAAATGCTTGAAGACGGCCGAGAAACAAAAGTGTAGGGGAAAGAAACTTGGAGACAGGGGACGAGTTTGTGTATTTCAACTGAAGCTCGTTCAGAAAACATCGTCATGTTCGCGCAGAGTTTTTAGATTGAAACTTGTTATCCACCATATTTGCAGCTCCTATTGGAATTGTGCAGGCAAAAATGGAAGAGAGAAAGGAAGATTGTTGATACAATGGTGAAGGGAAGAGTGAAGTGGAAATCAATTTTCAACATTTGAGTGGTTGAGATAATAATTGAGGATAAAAACGTAAATTAGGGAAAGAAAGAATCTTACAATTTCATTTTGTAGTGGGACTGTGTCAGAAGTGTGGAAAATGGCTACAAGCTCAGTGTGCAACAACCATATTGTTACTAAAAATGAAAGTAAAAATTTCCTTCAAACAGGGGCTTAGTTAATATTTGATTATCAATTCAAGCCATTTCTTCCATTATAATTCATCTCATCCATTAACCTGCCTATTTCTGACTCTGAAGACGACATCCTTGGCTGCGTCGGTGATGTAAATGTTTCCGAAGAAATCGATAGTGATGTTGTTTGGGACGATGGAGTTTGGGAGGGGGCAAGGAAGAGATGATTGAAGGTGGTAGGAAGCAAGGGCACTAAATGATGGGTTGGAAGGGCAATGAAGCACAACGAGGAGGCGATGGTGGTGGAGGTCTATGGCCAGGCTAAATAAGGAGTTTTCAGTGAGGGATTCGTAAAAAAGAAGGGAAGCCGTTGAGATGAGTTATTTCTAATGGAAAGACCCAACAACGAAGTGCTCTAACTTTTGGTCCCACGTGAAGGGCACCGGGTAGAGATCCGACCACCGAAAGTTGATGACATGGGACTGCCAACAATGAATTGGGCAAAGTGAAAGAATCAAGGTGGGGAATAAGAGAATTGATTTGAACATGGTTATGTGGATCGGTATTTTTGTTTCTGAGTTATAGGATATGAGAAATTAAGGTTTTGTATAGATGGATTTGAATTGTTCATACAAGTTTTTCGTGAAATGTCGGACACTTTTCATTTTCATTTTGAAATCCATTTGAGTTGTCAGAAATTTGACACTTTTTTCTCAGAGGATTTCTTGATGGTCACATGCAAGCCACCAAGTTCGGCTGCTTAAGTGGCGGCATGGTAGCGTTATTGATGGTTGAAGGTGGTGATTGGAGGTGGTGACATGGGTACGGTTGAAGATGGGGAAGAAGATCAAGTGGGATGGCAGTCGAAAATAAAGTTTTAAAGATTTGAGATTGTGTGTGGCACGTATAAAAATATTGGGTATAATTTGTGAAAAATAAAAAGTTTGGGATTGTAACTGCAATTATTCTTTTTTAATTTTGGACAAATTTTTGCCTTTTTTAACGATTAAACTAACTGATCTTGACGATAAAGATGTTTTACAAACAAAATGTTTCTACTATGGGGTTTCTGTGATTTACAATATGTAGGGAGTATATCGCACATGAACAAGTTTTTAGAAGGTTTTCTGTTATTAATCATTTTCATTTATATCCCGATGGATCTAAATCTAAATTATGCTCCAATGAAAATATCTGAAAAAAATTGTATGCGAGTAAGTTTGTAGCTCTTTGTATCTTGTGGGTCCTACATATAGATATAAAAAAATGTACATTTACATTTATTTTTATATTTCTGTCGATTACTATACTTTGCATTTTAATCTCTCAATTGGAAAGGTTTTCGGCCACTTCGAAAATCTAAATCTAACTTAGAGCACCATTAGAGATGATCTTACAATTATAATTTTCAAACTCACTCAAGTATTAATTTTAAATCACACATTCTGTATGATTTACAAATACTAATATTGTGAAAACTGATTCAATCATTGATCTAAAAAAATAAAGGGTCAAGAGGTTTAATCGGATCAAGGTCAAACCGGATAAAATAAACAAATACTAAGGACGTGTTCGGAAGAGATTAAAATCGGATTAAAATTGAAAAACTAACCGTTCTTGTTGACTTTTATTAGACGAGTGGGATCCAAAAACAGTCATATTTTTAATTTTAATTGAATTTTAAGAACGACCAAACAGGCACTAAATATACACAAACAATAAAATACCTTAACAACGATAATTTTTTTATATATTATAAATTCATATTTGCTAATTATATTTATTATTGTACAATTTTTTTAAAAATGAAATTGTTTGTGCACATAGAAAAGAGTGTCTTACATTAATAATAATAGTAGTAGTAGTAATAATGAAGTGCAGTTTAAGTTAATTTAAAAATTAAATAAATGAAAAGGTTGAGATGAACATTGCAATTTACTTTGCTTGATCCAAAATCAAATAACCGGTGAGGCAAATATTTGGGAAACCGTTTTTGCTAGGTAATTGAACATTTTTCGATATCCCAGGTTAGAGTTTGTGCTGCCATTTGAGGGAGACGAGGTAAATATTTGGAAAATGATTTTTGCTATGTAATTGAACATTTTTCGATATCCCAGATTAGAGTTTGTGTTATCATTTAAGGGATGTGCATCCATAAAAGGGAAATGACATCCAAGATTCCCTCTATTGGCCTTTTGATATCGGTGCATTCGTCAATTAAAAAATTTAAATTTAAATTTAAATTGAATAATATTGGAGAATAGCCATCGCTTCACTGGCTAGAGGTTACATTTGCCGGTTCGGTGATTTTTAATGGTTTTGTTATTTACGGTTAATGCTATATAATCGGCCTAACTTTGGGTCCAATTTTTTATTCTACCGATCAAACCGAATAGGTGAATTTTAATTACATCAACGAATATTACTCATTCATCAATCACTTATATTTTAAAACGCATAATTTTAGGAAAATAAAATGAAACCTAAAAGGAGGCTAAGTAATTTGTTATGAAAATTAGAGTTGGGCTCTCAAAACTTTCTGGTAACCTTACTGAAGGTTTTTAACTTTTGAAAATGAGATTTCGAGTTTTCAATCTATCTAAATATTTGAATCTACAATTTATATGATGAAAATTGTCGTTGTCGATGTTAAAATTGCAAACGGCTTCATTTGACTCAAAGCTAGACGTTAAGATATTTGACGGTTTTGTCATCTATCCTTACAAAGTCACTCGAAACTTGAGTTCAATTTAGTACTTGTTAGATATAGCTTAAATTTGGTAAAAAGTTGACATTAAATTCAATAATGAATGTAGAACCTGGAATAAGGGACACTCCTCTGTCCACAGAAGAAGCTAACAACCTGAAGAGAAAATCAGCTTATGTGTAAGAATGAAATTCCTGACTATGAAGAGATTTTGGGTTTGAAGAGAGATTCAATATATATATATGAATGAACTGACTACTTGTACAGCCCGCAAGTTAGTCCCA
>CAIGRF010328998.1:0-12757 GCA_903798235.1 Fraxinus ornus | reverse complement strand
AATCAGCTTATGTGCAAGAATGAAATTCCTGACTATGAAGAGATTTTGGGTTTGAAGAGAGATTCAATATATATATATGAATGAACTGACTACTTGCACAGCCCGCAAGTTAGTCCCAAGAAAGAAGAAGAAAGAAGAAGAAGCTCCAGATTTAGCAAGAGAAGAACAACCTCTTTTCTTACTCGAGCTCTCTATATTTTCTCTCACGGTTTCTGCTGGTATATTTCTTCTAAAAAAGAAAAAACTGATATATATGGACCACAACTATAGTTAGTTCCTTTAAGTTTAACCATAGTTAACAAAGCAAAAATAAACATTGACCAGTCTATTTCTATGTACAGTCAGCAAACTTACAATGAATATTTACAGATTTTTTTATTTTTTATTTTTTTTACATCCACCAAAAAGAGCAGAGTCGGTACTAATCTTATTTTTGTCCATCCCATCTAAGTCAATTAATTGTACATATCACCATTAAGACCCTCTTTGGTTTAAATACAAATCAAATTATTACTAAATTTTGATAAAAGCTGATGAAATATGTAGTTAAAATGTTGTGAATCTAATGAAATACGTAATTAAAAAATTAATTGATTTTGACTTAAATTTTATTCAAAAGTTTAGTCCGAAAAACTATTTTTTTTTAAAAAAAAAAAAATTATTTTCAATTATATATCCTCTTGATAAAATAATTTTACACCAATCCCAAAATTCAATAATAGTAATCCGAGGACAATTCAGATAAAAAATAGTGTAACCCAATTGCTAATTTTGGATGAAGCACATGCAATAAAATTCTGATAACACAGATGGTTAGAGCCCGATGCAGTCTTATAACAAAATGGGTGTGGTGCTAGAGTGGAAAATCTATAAAAAATTCAATAGATGAAGTCTTCAGCTATTTCAGATTTCTGCTTTTGAAGAAAAGCATCCGAACCGTAAAAGCGCCTCTAATCAAAGAAATCAATTTAAGAAAGTTACCCAAAATAGATTATCTACAAGAGACTCTTCAAATATAGATTTTCTTTATTTTAAATAGCCGATCCTTAACATTATGCGCTAATAAACTATTTGAACTAATATTTTAATTTAGAGAGTGATCAATTCTCTATAATTAAATGCATTCAAAGTATTTCAATTTTCAATAGACGGAAATTATACAATAATTTGGAAGAAAATTAGTGAAAATAAAAGATATGGAAAAACAATAACGATTGTGTTACAGGTATATAATAGTTTACATACACATAGCGTAGTGAAACACGATTGGGTTGAAATTTTTTCAACCAAACAAAAAAAATTCTCAACTCTCTTTTTGACATTTCATTTGCATGTAAATCATTATTTAACTATATTACGTACAAGTAGCATTATTCAATTTAGTCATGTCAACGAGTCGAGTCGAACCACGAGTCGAAAAAATTGGGCCGAGCTTTTTTGGACTTGAGCCGAGCCGAGCAAAAGCTCAACCAAAAAAAATGAGGCTCGACTCCAGCCTTAGCGAGCCGAGGCGTCTCGGATTTTTTTTTTTTAGATCTACATTTTAACTGCCTGGTTGCCTTTGCAGGCTTTTAGCTGCCTTTTCAATTTTTTTATTTTTTATTTTATTTTACACAGGCAGGCTCGTTCGAGCTGTTTCGGGCCCGACTTCGGTTTTTTCCTTGCCGAACCCGAAACTGCGAACTTTTTACTATCTCTAATTCAATCAATAAATATTTTTCAGGAATAGTAAAATTAAACGTTAAATATAAAGAGTTTGCTGAAGTTCTTAAAAAATCTTGCTCTAATTTACTCTAAATTGCATCATATACTCCTTAAAAATGGAGAGCATCTTGAAAAATTTCTTAGTCTCTGAATCACGTTTCAAATTTTTATAGCAATGCCAATTAAGCTCCTAAAATCATCTCCATTCATACTATCATGAGCAAACACGAAGGAGATGATAAATATTATTTCATTGAAAATTTCTTATTGAAATGACAAAAGTATTATTTATATTTAAGTCAATTAATGAATTGGGAAGTCTAAAAAAATAAAAAAAAAAACTTAAAAAATTTAGTGCTGCGAAAAAAGAAAAAAAAAAACTGTCTTACCCGACCGAACCAAATAGGAACCGGGTCGGTTCGGGTTTGGGCCAAACCCAGCCCGACCCAACCCAATGCCCACCCCTAGGTATTAGGAGTATACCTTACTCACCAGTTACCAATCTGTTTCTGGTTTTTTTCACCCTCTTAAAATAAAGAAAAAACTGCACTGGTAAGTTCCACAATGCAGCCAATAAGAAGCGTCAAGCTGCAGATACAAAATGCCAACAGCAAGATACAGAAACTATATGCACGATTATAGCCAAGATACAGCAGGATTGAATAGTCATTAACAGTACTAAGAAAAGCCATCAATATATTGTCTTAAAATAGAATCTTGAATATTACCTTGGTGTTATAACAAGAAGATATCTACAAATCAAGCCACTTCTTGTTGCCATGTTTTATCGACAATAACACAAGAATAAATCCAATGAATGGGTTCAAGAGAACCAAACATCACCAAAACCTATTCTAAAACCAACTATATGGGAACACTTTGTTTCTTTTTCTTTTCACCCCTTTCTGGTTTTCTGTTCAAGAAATTAAGGGAAAAAAGAAAAAAGAAAACACAACCAAAAAGCTAGAGAACCTATTTTCTTAAATTTTCAATTAGGTAAGAGCATATATATAACACGGAATTAATTTAATTATTTTTAATTTGTTTTCGCACGTTTCATTCCACTAGTAGTGAAAACTGAGGGGCTGCCACTTGGTCCAGGGCTATCTTCTCTGAAACTTGAATTTAGCATGGCCAGTTCACGTAATTGCTGCCTCTTTATATAATCCTGAGTCTCATCCTGCAGAAACATGAAAATAAGAATGCAATTAAGCCGACTGCCATATCTTTAGGGGAGGGAGGATAGATATTATCAAAATGATGCTATCAACAGAAGGTTTAGGCATACTATTAACTTTAATAAATTGATGTCTGAAGAGCTGGCAAATATTGGTGTGCTTAGATAAATGGGGTACATGCACCTCAATAGAGTTCAAACTTTCATTTCCAAGATATTTCCGTCTTTGAAAATTGAAATTGTAGAGAAGGAGAAGAGAGAATTTGGTTTGAGATGAATACCACAGGCTTGAGCAGTTCTTCTATTATCTCCTGGGCTTGCCTCAGTCTGATGTCCACAATATTGGCAGGTAAATCAGCCTCGATCAAGATGTGAAGTGGTTCATTCAGGTGCTCATAGCCAGGTCGTCCCCGTAGCTTCTCCTCCTTCAAATTGACACAAACAAAGAGAATTAAAATTTACTTAACATTGCAGACAGAAATATACCAGTTGGCAATATACATGAAGTTTCTTTGTTATCGATCAATTGCATAGCTGTTTCACAATGAGCTCATCTTTAATGAATATGAAAAAATGAATGACACTAAAAGTAGTACCTTGTCTGGGTCCTTTATTGAGCCTTTTCCTCTAATATATACACGGCATCCTGTTGTGGCTTCCACTCGTTTCAGTGAATTTCCTCTAGGGCCCAACAGTCGCCCAACAAAATTGAACTGCAAAACCCAAAAATGGCAAGTTAAGAGAGGAAGATTCAAATCTTAAAGAACAAAAGTGAACAATGATGAATTAATGGAAGTCAGTAGGGAAAACCAGAATACTAAAAATTCTTACATTTGGAAAGTTATCTACAGGAATATCTAGGCGCAAGATCTTTTTCACAGTGAATGAACTAGGACTTGCAGGAGCCCCTTGCCAGTCCATTGTCATTCCAGGAGGCCCACTCATTCTCTGCCATGCAATGAAGAATCACAGGAATCCGCTTAATTTCGAAAGGTTAAAAAAGAACTATAGCTATAGAAGGAAAAACAGCGTGCAGCAGGTTGATGGAGGCTCAGAAGTTATTGGACATAATAAAATGAACTAAATGCATTAACTTCTGTAGAAAATGATTAAACAGTACAAATTCTGGCTCAAAACAAATGAACAATCATTTTTTTTTTTTTCAAAGATAGAAACTTTGTTCAAACAAAAATCAAGAAGTTCAAGTTTTATACAAGTAGTCCTCAGTTTACTACGCAAAAAGTGAACATTGACTATGTTGCTTCCCAATAGTAAAGCAAAACTGACAGATTCCAAGATACTGTATCAGATATGTCCATAGAAGGCCAAAAAAGCATCATTACAATTTGAATAGTGAAAATGAAGATTGTACAAACAAGCACAAGGTCAGGTAAGAGTCCCGCAACAACCCCAAAAGTCACAAATAAGAAACAACCAGCAGAGGTTCATAATTTACAAGATACAATGAATATGTCCTGATAAGGATAAGATATAATTAATGACATTATTAATACAATATGTAGCATGATGTATCTTTTAATTCAACTTCAGCTCCTTTACGATGGATGTTGCTTTACCATCTATAGGTTGCTTAGTGCACTTGAGAATTCAGCAAGCGACTTAAACTGCGACTTGAAGTTTCTATTCATGTCTATGAACACATCTAGTTGGCTGGATAAATAATTTTTCAACTTTAAAAAAATAAACAAATATAAAGACATAGTTGACTCCATAAATTGGCATAGGTCACTAGAATTGTTTCAATGTTGTCAATATTATGCTTCAATTCAAAGTTTGTATCTAATTCAACAGGATGAATCCAATCCATGAAACAGTAAGTCGTGATAGATTGGTTGATCACACCAAAAACATATCAATTCTTTTGTGGCAGAACTTATGATCAATCCTTCCAATTCTTCTACTTCCATAGTTGTTGCTAATTTTGTAGTAAGGTTTGCTCCTAGTGCAACTGGAGTTGGTCAAGGGACTGTTTTGAGTCAGGTTGTAGAGTGGATTACAGGGAAACTAAAGGCTGAGGGATATTCTATTTGTTTAGCAGTTGTTAATTTCAAGAATAAGATGGATTCAACAGCAATACCTTTTCTATAATAAAAAGGAAATAAAATTTTGCCCAATTTCGGGAAATATATTTTGAAGAACTAACAATTAGACTCACGAGTCACATTAAGACGATTAAAGAAAACTGTTTGAAGTCTAGAGACAGCCTGGTACACTTCTACAACAATGTTGATATAGTCAAACGACTATAATTTATATAAAACACTCATCTCAATAAAATGATCTAAACTACTTACCTTAAAAATAGATATTTTCCCTCCTTTGTCAAAAGCTGCACTTGCAACCTATGTCTTATGCAGAAGAACTTTTGGATTCGAAGTAAGGGGGAACAAAGGAAACATATTTACATAACTTATTGCTTCTTTAGCAAGAGTCAATCCAGTATTTCGATTTTGTGTGACACAAAAATGTAGAAAAAGATTTGACAATTCACCCTAAATAATGCAGCATCAGAGTCTCGTTCACAAAGGTTTTACACCATTCACGAGTTCCGAAATGAATGGAAACATCATCCATTTTCATTAAGCAATCCATTAGATAATAAAAGAGAGGGATTTTATATATCATTCAAAATTCAGAATGCATTTTCTTTTTCGCATCAATTGTCCCCAGTGCAAATTCACAATTTGGTGTATATGACACTCACGTTCACACTGTAAGCGCCCTAAAGAAACACAAAAAACTCAAGTAATTGCAGCGTCTTTTTGACTATAATGTCATTGCTAAAAGGGGAAAGGAGAAGTCCCAAGTCAAGTACAACAGCTTCCAGAGAGCATGTGCCATTGAATCCTCATGCATCCCATTTGACATTAGAACTTCTAAACCTCAAGCATCAGTTTGACAGAAAAAAAAAACAAGGGGTGAATCATTAAGGATGGACACCTCCACCCTCCCTGATCCCATAGCCCCATACTCTAAGCAGACTACAGAAATACCAAATGTAGATCATGCTATTGCAGTTTCTTTTTTGGTACAATGCCATTGCATCAACTGAATATGGATTATAAGAGAGAAAGTAACTAAAGGATTAGAAAACAATTTACCTCCTGAGGAAGTCCATTCCAGCCAGTTAATCCTGTCCCTGCAACATTTGATAAAAGATTCGAAGAAGCCATGGGACTGGGACTTCTTTGTCTTAATCTGTCAAGTTCATTGAAACCTTGGTTTGGCATCATTGAGGAAACTCTTATAATCTCTGAAAGAATGCACCGACAGTGAAATGTAAGAATTATATACTTCCAAGATCACTTCGACAAAAGCCGTTGAAATCTTGTAGCACGTGATTATTTAACAAGAGAGAATACTGGATTACAAAGAGATTCCTAAGACAAGGTAATTCCTGAATCCAATATGACTACCACAAGTAAAAATCACTCCGCTTGAGCAGAAAATCGTTAAATGCTACTATCACCTAAAATAAATATTAATTAGTGTCTGAAGCACAATGCCAAAATGTGCCCATGGAAAATGCACCACATAATGCCAAAGATAAAAAATAAAAAATGAAAAGATGAGCAAGTTATGGAGATTCCTTGGTCATGGAGATTTACTCAAAGCTTGAACTACTCTGCTGGAGCTTCTCATGATAGGAGAAGCTCTAAATATCAGTTTTGGCACACAAAATTGTGATATCATTGTCAATCATATAGTTTTTCTCTTCTGGCAAGTCCTTACTCAACGAGTATTTTAACACATCTCCCTATAAATAAGCAAATATCCGTCAGTTATGTGAATACATAGCTTTAATATCTAGCTCGATAAGGGAAAAATCAACCAGTGTATTTGCTTCAAATGCGTGAAATTTTTTTTAGATATAACAATATAATTGGAGTCTGTTCTAAACCTTCAAAAACAATTCTTAGCCACTCGTGATAGGGTATCGGGAATAGCTTACAAACTTGGGCAACATTATCTATTCACATATATGTCCCAATTACACACTTGTGTCTGGATTCACAGCACAACCCCACTCCAAATGAAAAAAATTTGGAAGTGCATTGGTTAACTCTTAAGCATTTGGGTCCCCTGATTCCCCACTGCACAGGATTATATTCAAAGTCTCCAAATGCAAATTACACACAATGATTTCATTTAGTTTCATTTCATTTCCAAAAAGCTCCAATGAAGATGAATATTTCACATGAACGAGTGTCCATCTTTACATTATGTGTTACTTGGACGGCCAGTGGCTATTAACCAAATCAAGAAATATAATTTAGTCATAAAGAACTAATTTAGATGCAAATGATAACAAAAGGCGGAGACTTTATAGACGAATGTTGAATTGCAGAAGGAACAGCTAGAAAACTTGCTGGTAAGTGACAGGAGGTCCTTTATTCAGGCACATAAATATATCCGATCGAACTAGTACATCTAGAAGGAAACAATTACTGCCAAATCCCCCAAAATGCAAGAAAAAACACTCAAAAACCCAGTAACCTAGATCCAACACACGCTGTAAGTCTGTCAGTATCAAAAATCAAAATTCACCTTGATTCAAGAGTCTGCTACAGATGGGAAGAACCTGCAAGAAAGGCCCAAGCTTTTGATGCTCCGCCAACAGCTCTTGCAAGTACTGACTACTAATTTTTGTTTAAAAGAAACAACAAAATCAAAATCCCAAACACATCGATCAAATCATCAGAACCAATTCAAAGTAACAAATTAAATGAAGAACAAAAAAATAGTAAAAACATACCTGTCTACATCTGAGGGGTGTCTAATCTGTGGAGACACAGCTCTTGCAGGAGAGAAGTTGGGATTGTAAAGGCCCGACATAACTTACCAATCAAATCGTTTCAGCCTTACAGAGCTCAGTAGAACAAATGAAATAGAGAGAGGAGAGAGAACCTTCGAAAAGGGTTTGTGTAATTAAAAAAAAAAAGTATCGAAAGGTGTGTGAAATTTGTTGAAAGGAAGACCCAAAATCTTCCTTTTTTTCTTTGTTTGTTTACTCTTTCACATAAATACGTCAAATAATTTCGTCCAAGACAGCGTTGCACGCTCCTTTCTTTAATATATTACAGTACAGAAAATAATAATCAGGAGAACAGTAGATTTTTAGTAAAGAAAACGACTTGATGGTATGAGTGGCAGTGGTGAAAGGGGATAAATCTGGGCGGTGGCGCGTGGGAGTTTGCTAGAAGTCTCTTGAGAGCCGCCGACACGTGTCCTACATGCAGGAGGAGAGTGGGAAAGGACCCCATTTGGGAGCATGCCGCCAGTGACGATTGATAGTGCCAACGAAGTCTTAGCTGGACCGACAATAGCTGAAACGGCGCCGTTGGGCCGAGATGCTACAGTATTCTATTGTCCAACTTTTTTTGGTCTTGTGTTATGTTCATTAGCATCCTAGCTGTACTCTTTGTAAGGGCACGTTTGGTATGAACTTGGCCTTGTCTTATGAACAATTTTCTTTTTTTCTTTATTTTTTAATCTGCAATCTCACTGTTATTTTTAATAAATAGCATTTATTTCATATCTGATTAAATCTATTAAAATTAATATTTCATTTGAGTTCTCGTGTATTAATGTGAAATTTCTCTTCTTCTTTTGTATGTGTGTGTGTGTGTGTGTGTGTCGATATTTCTAATTTTTATATAATTAAGACAAATTCGATATTACAAAGTCGAGAAGTATAAAAGTGGAAATTGTTAGAAAAAATGAGAAATTGGCTAACTATGACATGAGTTTTGAATGGGACTGTTTATTGAATCAAAACTTTACTTGAAAAATTTCAAGCCCATGTTTGACACTATTAAAAAAAAGTTTTTTTTTGAGATAAATAAATGTTGGAATAGTGATTTATTGAGGAATATGTGGTTAAAAAGTAGGAAAAAAATTGAATTTACGTGTAAAATATTTTATCGTGAAAATGTGTGATTGAAAATGAATTTGAGAAAGAAAAAAAATTGTAAAAATGGTTGTCAAACAGGGCTACAAGTCATTGCGTAATCAAATTTAGTGCTATTTGTATAAATTTCCAGTCTCTTATTCGTTCAGGCCCAGTTCAGAGTCCAAAGCGGGGGTAGAAGAACTGGGAAAGGATAATCAGCTGTAGAGGATTGGGAAGTAGCGAAGCCATTGAACTGTGCGAGTGAGAGAGAGAGAGAGAGAGAGAGAGTGAGAGAGATGGGGTTGGTCTGGTTGGAAGCAATGTTACCGTTAGGGATCATAGCAGGCATGCTTTGCGTGATGGGCAATGCTCAGTACTTCATCCACAAGGCTGCCCATGGCCGAGTATGTGTCCATTTTTTTTTTTTTTTATGTATTTCGATTTGCTCTTTACTTTTTTTTCAGATTTAATTGATTTTCCTTTTTTCCCATTCAGATATTTACTAAATTTATTGATTTATGGCAGCCAAAGCATATTGGGAATGACGTTTGGGACGTGGCGATGGAGAGACGGGACAAGAAGCTCGTGGAGATGATCTCGTCTCCTTCCTCTTCTAATTAGCCACTTTGCGTTGGTACTCTTTAATTTTTCGCTTCCTGTAATTTGATCTTTTTATGCATTCAGATTGAGGTTCTTTGTTCCACGCGAAATTAAACGGATTAGGGTTTACTCAAAACGATTATTTAAAGGTCGATTTCATTTGTATGGTATGAACGAACGGATTTGACGCAAACCTTCACTAAAATCTATGCCTTCTAGATTTTCCAGATTTAATGGTTGACTTTCTTGCTATTACGGGTTTCCTATTTCATTTCCACTTGGAACACTTGACACTTTGATTTAAATTTAGTTTAATCATGAAGTTACTGATTATGGCCTTGAAGTGGCTATAATCTGCCTCTGCTCGAAGACTACTTTAATTTATATTCACAATTTGTCGATGTGAAGCATAATGACACGTGCAAGTGTCTGATTACTTCTAGGGAGCTGGTAGCTTTCTCATGTATTTTAACGCTGGAAAAATACGGATTAGTAAAGCTGAAAGAATTGAGGCATAAAACGATGAATGAGATAAAACTAAGACTAACTTGTCTGAACAGTAAATAGGAGCTAGTTTTATTCTGGGTAATAGAAGAACAGTGAGGTAATTTGATTAAATTTTGAAATCTTGAAAATTAAGATTTTTCGAGCTATTTTATTCATCAGCTTCTTATGGCATGTTTGGCATGCATGATTGGAATGGATTGGAATTGCAATGAGCAAGATTTTACATTCTTTTTCTCATTTTGCACTGTTCAATTGTGTCCAATGTCCTGTACATTAATAAAGCTCTGAGACTGTGTAACATGGGAATGACCACATATTTGTCACTAGAGTAATTTTACATCCGATGCACACACCACAGTTTAGTTTGAATGACCTGAACCTTGCTAACATCGGATGCACTTACTAAAGTAATAGTCTAATGTCAACGAATTTCCTGATTGAAAAAGAGTTTAAAAAGAACATATGTCGGCTAGAATATGCAATAGTTGATACCCGGTCACTGGTCCTGTCTAACTGGCTGGTCTGGTCCAGCTTTTTTAACTTTTCTGAAGGAACAAATGAAGTTTTCCTGCTCTCCACCACCTGAAACCAAGTGTTGTGAAATATTAGAAATGCTTCTGAAAATCTTTCCATAAACATACTCTAGATCAATCTTTTCAACAGCAATGTGAAATAGCAATTTGTTTCTAATTCACCAATCTTTCAAGTTTCAACCACATAATTTCAATCAGTCCCATTGACGTTGTAAATTAACATCAAAGGAGAAAATGCAAGTGACTGGCAGTATATTGATGCAAATTTCATAAATGAATTGATAGAAGAGCCCAGCATGCTTTATGATTGGAAAGCAATAACATTGTGAACCATTTTATTTATCAGTTTGGAGGAACTTCTAAAAATCCTGTGTTGACTCTTTACAAGCTGCTAAGTTAGGTTGGATGAAAATTCAATCAGTGTCGGTAAAGATTGATTTTGGGTTTGAGGGGAGGTCTGTCAATGAGATTGAATAAGATTTAAATATTGTCACTAACGCCGGTTCATGATTACAAATTAATATTTTTACCAGCATCAATTTGAAGGTGGATGTCAATGAGATTGAATAAGATTACGGAGATCGTCGAAGATTACGATTATATTATCATTATAATTGTACCATATATAGATATATTGCTTTTATCGTATTTAGTTATGATTTTGGTTTTATATAATGTCACCCCTCACATAGATGGACATCGAGTTTTATTGAATATTATTGTGTATATTTGACATGGTATCAGAGCTTTTTCCGTAGAAAAAACTCCTCCCGTCCCATAAATCAATTGTTTGTTTTTCCTGTTCATGTTCTCTTTAAACACGGTCCTTCTCTCATTAAATTTGTTTTTCAATCTGCAGTTTTACAAAATAAATCTCCACCTCGTTCACTGTATCTTTCCCATCAAATCTCTCCATAACGACAAATAACCAAGAGATAATTTATGATTTTTTTCCCTCTGCAAGTGTAGCGTATATCTACCCACAAAAATATATAGAGAGAGAGAGAGAGAGTCAAAGTCAAAATCGAGTTTTATTAAGTATTTGGCCCTGGTTTGAATCTGTTTACTCCCTATAACTTGGCCAAATATTCCTCTCGCTAAGCCTCTTAATTTTTTTTTCTAGTTTTTCTTTTTGAAATTCCTGCCGAGATATTGAAAGAAAAGATCTGAAATTTTATTCCTAATTATATTGCTTCTGATCAATTTAGATATTTTCTGTGCTCTTTGAAATTGAAGAAAAGATCAGATTTTATTGAAAAGGTTCTACTCAGGGGTGTTGTCTTTTAGTCTTCAGTTGTTGAGGCATATGCAATTAGACAATTCATCATCTTGTGGTGGTCAGACATATGTTGTGGTTCTGACGTGGGGGTGGGAGTAGCAACAGTTGGGTGTTGGTACACGTGGAGTATGGGCACTGGCGGAAGGTGTACGATGGTCGGATTTATAGATTGAATGGCTTTGTGATGTGGGTCTGTCGACTTTATGGTTGCAGGACGGCGAGAAGCAACGGCAATGTCCACGAAGATGAAATTGAGAATTTTTTGGGCCGATTGTAAGGTAAAGTGTTGGCTGCTTCTGTTTAGTTGACCTGTTTGTTGGGCCATTGATGGGCTGGCCTTTGTTTTGTAGCTGTCCATTGGGGCTTAATTTGGATCTAAGGAATTTTGGCTTGTTATTTTAGGCCTGCTATTTAGTGTGAGCTGCTTTGTGCGTTGGAATTGCATTAAATTTTTGGGATTTGTTAATCTGGTAGGTTAAAGTGCAGACAATAACGTCTTGGGCTTGCTGTCTTATTTCATATTGGATTTTTTGAGGAGGATCATCTTTGAGTTTTTATTTTTTTTTATTTTTTTTGTGTAGGCTGTTTTGTGGGATTTCTTCCACTTGCAGTATTTGGAGTTTTAGCTGGTGTTTGGCGTTAGAGCTTTTGTCAGAACTCAAATTATGTGTTCGATTAAGTTCTCCGACATATAGAACTCATTGTGTGTGTTGACACACTTCATGAATTTCTTTTGGAAATTCTTCTTGGGGAATGTGAGTTCTTTGGAGTATCTTTGGAGTGTTCTTTATTGGTTACTGCACTATTTGTTGTTCTTGATCTCTCGTTGTCACTAATCTTCGTAGATGATTGCTCTAATTTGGATTTCTACTTCGTGGACACAAATATTGTCACTATCGTCAGTTTATGATTGCAAATTGATGCTTTTATCAACATCAATTTGAGGGGGATGTCAATGAGATTGAATAAAATTACGGAGATCGTCGAAAATTACGATTATATTATCATTATAATTGTACCATATATAGATAGATTGTTTTTAC
>CAIGRF010328980.1:0-15584 GCA_903798235.1 Fraxinus ornus | reverse complement strand
AGATCAAAATTTGAGGACCAGATTGTATATGATAAAAGTCGAGGGACTGGTATGCCATTATTTGGAGAACTAAAGTGGACAAAAGAAAGAAACAAAAAAGGCTTGTGCGTGCGCATGCTTAATGTGGTGCCAGCGTGAGAAGGAGTTTTTAATAGACCGAAACCAAAAGGGTTGCACTGTGTACGCGAGGCAAGAATGCCCGTGTGCGCACACCGCTTTCCGGCTGGGCAAATTTTGCATGTTTCGCGAAAAATTCGGGATTTATTTTGTAATTTCACTGGAGTCGATTTTGGGGCTTTAAATACCATTTTTTTTNGTTTTTAAAACCTTAAAACCCTAAACTGGCTGTCATTTTCTCTTCCTCTTGTTGTTTTTTTTCTCTTTTTTTTTTTAATTTCTTTTCCTTTTTTTCTTCTTTCTTTTTCTCTTCTTTTTCTTTTTCAATTTCTTGGTATTTTGGGGAGCAAAATCAATAGCACAAGGAGAATACACTTAAAAACTTGGAAAAATATTTGAAAAAATCAAGGTCAAACTTCAAAAAAGGGTTTTCTCTATAACTTTGTTTTTTCTCAATTATTTTGTCATATTTGTAATATATTGTTATAAATATTCTCCTTTTTATTATTTGTATAAAATGGGCTAAGTGTTTTTGTTGGGATTTATGGTTGAAGGTTAACCTAGCTTTAATTAATTTTAATATTTGCCTTTTAATGTTAAAATGTTTATCTTCATGTGTATTTATTATTGCATTGAATACTTTTCATTTATTTGGCCACTAAATGATTGAGTTTAGTGATTTGTACATCGTTCAAGAGAACGTTTGTATATTTTAGACCAAATAGTAAATACCTTATGTATGTGTAAGGGATAGAGATATATCCCTAACCCTAGGTGACCCATTAAGCTATTTTCACAAATATTTAATGCGTTGTTTGGTTTGAATCGACATAGCGATATAGTAGGTTTAATCAATCAATTAAAGTTAGTTTTGCTCGAGAGAGGTAATTAACTAAATTTAGAAAATCGGGTCTAACATCGTAGATAAGTAACTTATTAATTGGTTTGTGGAGAAATTAATTTGGCAATGGTTAAGCGAAACCATGAATCTCAACCACGATTTTCCTCCGAAAATCTCAAGTGTTTATGTTTTCTTATTTTATAGATTTTAGTTAATTTTTCTTAATTTCCAACATCAAACTTTATTGTGTGTTTGTTTTTATTGTTAAAATTAAATTGACTAAAGTCGTTTAATCAAAAGTAAACATTTCTCGAGGGATCGACAACTCGGACTCAAAAAGTCCACATTATTACTTGAACGCGAACCGTACACTTGCGGTATATTATTTTAGCGAACATATGCAACAAAATACAAACAAAATGAAGAACATGAAGGACTTCAAAAAAATAGAACAAACACATTTAAAAATTTGACACATCAAAGAAAAACAAAAATTGCTGTGATCACGATTACTAAAAAACTAATAAAATGAAAGAAAGAAAAAACTTTTAGTTTTTTTAAGTGTATTTGATAAATATATAACCAAATAGCAACTACCCAGATGACAAATGGATAAACAAAAAGTAAATAAAAACAGTAAATTGGTAAAATCCGTGCCTCTCTGAAGTCTCAAGAACAATCAAGAAACTAATGCATTATGTTCAAATCCAATACACGAGCCATGGGATTCAAATGAAGAAATGAGATGAGTCTTAGAAATATATAAGCAAATTTATATATACACACGGTACTTTTTAAATTGGCTTAGTTAAACCTCTTAATTTCTACTTTGAGTTTTCAACAATTAAATATTTTCATAATGACCTTTCGAATACTTAAAAAACAAAAATGCCCTTAAATAAACAATACAATTACCAAAAAAACTGTTTTATCTAAAAAAAAAAATACTACCCTTTTAGTTAACAACTAAAAACCAAAACACCTCCCACTTAAAATTTTGAAACTATCAACACAAATAAAAACTCTCATTTTTCATGTGATTCAACCTCAAAATCTTAAAAATTGATTAAATTCTGAACAATTTTTTTTTTTTTTTTTTACGTCTATCATTTCAAATTGGTAAGTATATTTATGTATGTATGTTTAATTTCGTTTTCGTTACATTAGTATACATTTTTAAATGATAAATATTATTTTTACATAGATTAACATGTAGATAATTATTTTTAACAAACCTATAATTTTATTATGCATAAACAAGAAATAAATGTGAAAATTTCAAGAAATGACCACTTTCACATCGTCATTTGCAAAAATGTCCAAAAATTTGCAATGGCCATTTTGCAATTACCAAAATGCCATTGTTCACACTTTTTAATTCCACACTAAAAACTAAAGATTTATAGTATAAAGAAATTGTGTTGATCAATAAGAATTTGACAACTAACCTATATTATTACTTTGAAAAAGTACAATGTCAATTCAAACCTTTAATGCTTAATCTACCCAAACCACAAGACCCGACCCAAGTAAATGAACCAAAATCAATATAACCTTTCTTCTTTTAGGACGCTTCACAAATCCTCTACCTTCATCGAGAACCGCCGCTTCCTCCTCAATCTACCCAAACCCACATGACCCGATCCAAGTAAATGAACCAAAATCAAATCTAACACTTTTTCTTTGAGGACGCTTCACATACGCCTCTACGTTCACCGAGAACCGTCGTCGCCGCTTCTTCATCCTCCTCTGTTCTCTATCTGTGAAAAGCCATCCATGTAATTAGGGTTTTTTCTTCTTTTTTCTTATGTGTAGCTGGCAAGAGGGTAATAAAGAATTGACTGCACATGGCATTTGAAATCTTGAGGAAGAGAACCACTCTAAATCGTGCTATCTTTACTTGCGCAGTTTGATTTATGAATTATATGTTCTAATTTATGTGTGCTATGGAATGGAATGAAATTGCATGATTAAGTTAGGCAAATCATAGTTGAGATTAAATGAGGCAAATATATGGAATTGACCTGCTAAGTTTGATTTGTGAATTATATGGTCTGATTTCTTTCCTGCAATTTTTGCTAAGTTTTCTGAGAGTCATACATTAGTTTCTTTATTCAAGCTTTGTTCCAGAGTTCACTGTAGTGCAAATGAGCATGTTGAAGCTGAGTTTTTGGTTGATAAAGTTAGCGTGAAATCATGATTTGGTGCTAAACAATGCTCAAAATGGCGTCATTTACTAATTAAGATGGTCAGAATGAGATTGTTTTGAACTGAATCTTCATAGAGCTCAAGCTGCTTGCTTGATTTTTACAACATTTGACATTTATTAGCTTAATGAGCCTAGTTTGAGCTAACTTAAAACGCTTGGGGATGTTATAATATTGGATCTTTGTCTCATATGCTGATCTTTGAATAGCGTTTGGCCAATGAAAGTTTAGGACTTTTGATAACTAATCATTTCGATGTGCTCCAAATATTCTAATATGTGATATTTTTAACCATTCTGAAATATAATTTGACATTGTGTTATTTAATTTCGTCCTAACTCGTTGATGATAACCTTTCTCCGAATTCGATATTAGCTTATTGTCAGATACATGTACTCCATTTTTATAGTGTCCTACTATTACTCTATTATTTACATAGACAATGCATCCACATCTCTGTATGGAAGTTAAATACGATACCCATTTTGGTTATATTAAGAAACTTTTATAATCATTTTTCCTTCTCCTTTAAATGCTTCCACAATATATTCATTGGATATATTTTCTGCCTGGAGTGGCCAATTATTCCCCCCTCGTGATTGAACTCCTAAATATTATTTTATGCATGAAGAAACAAATAGTTAGATTATTTATGCTTTTGACAGAAGATTTGGGTGGTTTGAACTAAAGCTTTCACTTAATCTCTTATTCATTTTGTTAAATTATATCTTTACCTTATCATGGTTGTATTCTTCTTCCCATAATTGAGGCATAAATGGATGCTTGTGAGCTCGATGGCTCGTTTGGAAGATCCTCAGATGTGGTTGCCCCAATAGTGGATCCATCTAACGTCAATGTTCCACCGCCATCCCGACCTCGATCCATCAGGGTGAAGATGCTTAGTGCTGACACGCGGATTCCGTTTATACGATCTGGTCGTCGAACGAGTAAGAGGAATGAGTAGCTATTTTATAATGTTGGCGTAGCATGGTATTGTTTTTGGAAAAATCATCGACATTTGGTGTTTCGTTTACCATCATTTGGTTGATACTTTGGTTGATGGTATAATTTTTAGTGTTGATGTAGTTACTTTACAATGTTGACGTAACATGGTATTGCTTTTGGAAAAATCATCGACATTTGTCGTTTTGTTTACTATCATTTGGCAGATACTTTGGTTGATGGTATAGTTTTTATGATGTATGATTGAAATGGAGGAAATTGGTCATTTTGTCATTCAGTTGCATGCATGTTGTTTTGGTCTCACATTATGTGTACATTTTCGAAATGACGTTCCTAACAGTTGAAATATCAAGTGTCTTATCAAGTGTCGAGATTGGCAGGTATCTCTTGTTGAGAACGACAGGTCAAATGTCGAGAAAATCGTATTAAATGTAGAGAATTCTCATGTTGATGACGAATTGTCGTTCTAGACAGTTGAAATGTCAAGTGTCTAGATATCCGAATACAAATGTCGATAACAACTTTTCAATTGTCGACCAATGCATGAAATGTCCAGAAAAATAAATTGGAAAACACGTACAGTTCAACCATATAACAATTCAATGGACTTTAATATGAAAATTCTAAGCATGAAGTAGTCGAAGGAAACTCAATCGATTAATACACGTAGAACATTACAATTGGAAACAATAAAGATAGAAAAGCATGTAATGCATCAAAAAAATCTATTTCCAAACACTGATAATCCATGTGAGCAAATAATTTCACGGTAAAAAACACAATGTCATTCAAGAGCACGTGTTACTCAAAGGTGTCGAGTTCCTACATGTTTGCCTGTTGTGTCCAGACTCCCACATCGGCCACATTTTCATGTGCTGGTCAACCTTTCAGCTCTTAACTATTTACGTTGTGTAGGAGGGCGACCTGGTGCTCGACGTATATTTGGGGGCAACACTTCAATGGAACGAATGGCATGAGGAACAACCCAATCCGACTCCATTTCGACGGGGTAAAGCAGTTCTGTATATGCAGCTCACCAAAACTCTGTGGTGTAGTAAGGAGAGCATAGGTCATACAGTGATTTACCGATTGTGCAAGGAGCTCAGGATGCATGTGCACACAGAATTTGACGCATCTGAAACTCTCGACATGAGCATATGTTACCTATAAGGTCGACTGTATACAGTTTTGCAGCTATACCAACCTCGAAAACGAATGCATCAAAATTTCGTACTTGCAAGGTTGCACCGACGTCAAACGATTTTCTCAATTCATCCTCCATTTTTGGTGTCAAGGCACTCTAACAATGGGTAGATGGGTTTCTCCTCTCGAAGAACAAGTGTTGCATTAACGACGTAATGTTTTCGACTAACGAGGTTATAGGAAAGCTCTGTTGTCGCCTGAGAACTGCGTTTAGTAACTTTGCACTGTTATTGATTATCAACGGAATTTGCCCGTGACTAGCTCGAGAAACCAGCACGTTACAAATAAAAAGCCACTGCTGGTCGAATAGTTCTAATTTGTGTCATGAACTGCTCGAATACCGAAAGATGGTATGCTAGCGCTGCACGCTTGAACAAATAAATGACATTGCTGCACGCTTCAACAAATAAATGACATTGCTACTACTATACCTAACAATAAGATTTTTATCGATATGCCATATGCAAGCATTGTGGTGAGAAAGCGGGAATAGCCTTGTAATGGTCCGCTTAATGCTATTCTTCCTGCTCGACACAAACACTAGATGATTTGAGTCCTCAATGATATCTTTCAAATTCGTGAAGAACCAATACCACGATGCATTTGTTTCCCCATCGACAACCCCCAAGCAATAGGATATATTTGCATGTTGACATCTTGCGCTGCAGCTACTAGTAGTGTTCCTTTATACTTGTCCTTCAAATGACTCCCATCAACACAAATTACCGGCCTCATGTACTCTCGAAAACCACGTATACTAGGCCCGAACGCTAAGAAGAAGTACAAAAACCTGTTGTTGATGTCGAGATCAATGTGTGCGACGGTTCCTGGGTTTCTATGAGTTAACATGTGACAGTATGACGGCAATTTCTGAAAACTTTCTTCAGGTGAACCACGAAGAAATTGAAGACCCTTCTCCTTACCCCTCCACGCTTTATTGTAGCTAATCCGTACACCAACTCACATTCCATATCGCCAATAATACCAGCAGGAACGTATGGTTGGTTTGCATCATTCAATCGTTGCATTATGTGATGCCCAATTAGTGCACTCGTTGCATGAATTTGTGCATTCCTCCGAACATCTAAAGAACATGTGTGCTCAGGTATATACTGTCGAATCTTAAATATGTCTGAAGTTTTTATCTTAGAAGCTCGCACTAGCCAATGACACGTAGTATCGATGCAACACATAGTAAGAGACCTAAGATTCGACTTTTTAACCTTAAAATGAAACTTCTATGTCAAAGCCTTCAGTCGAAGCCTTGTGTATAGTTGTTTCTTGCTAAAGAAGATCTAATTCTCCTCAATGTCCTCTTCATCCATCGAGTGAATGTCATTTTCAATATACGAATTCCCTTCGCCCAAACTTACATCCATATTATGAATCATTTGTGACTCTTGTAGTTCGCTCCCACCCACTTCATCATGTCCACACAATGCATCTTCTATGGGTGAGAAATGGTCAACTTCGACACGCTCTTCGCGCTCACCGGCATCATATTGATCTGTAATTACACACAAGGCTGCTTGTGTGTGAACAGAAATGTATCATTGCAAATTCTCATCATTAGCTACATTAGCAGGGGGTATATTCATGTTCGGAACTTTAAATTTCAATTGAATTCGAAACTTTATTCTGTAAATATTCAATTTCTCAAATAATGTTTGTACAAGCTCTTCATATCTAATATCACGTCGAATAACAATTGATGTTGTTCGGTCCCTAACCACCTCCATGTGTCGTCCATGTTGACAAATGTACCACCGTACGAGACAATTAATCTCATAACATCTCCCATATCTGCATGCCATAAACAAAAACATTATTAGCTAATAACGAATACCGAAAACGAAGATGCTAGCTGTATGCAATGCGTGAAACGCTGTACACAAAATGTTCCCTAAATTTGTTTAGTGTTTACTGTTATTCTCGACATTTGAAAATTCAAGAATTACATTTAAACTATCATTCTCGACGTTTATAAAATGTCGAGAATAACATGACGGGTTCACTTCAACATAATGTATTTATCATCTTCTTCAACTTTAACCACCATTTTTTAAAAGAATTAATTCAACCATTAATGACATTCTCAATACAGAAGTACCTGAAATTATTATCTACCAAAGTGATTGAAGAATGGTGTTACAACAAATATCTACTACTTGTTTGGATAATCCAATTCAATGAAATCAAATATATAATAACTACTAAACCCTAAACTTATCAATAAAAATATGATTTCAAAAAAAAAATACCATCTACCAAGAAATAATGAGAGCCGAATCAATTTCAAATTTGGAGGAGATTAAATTTGTTGACTTGAAATCAAATGAAGTCTTCAAAGTTGGAATCATATGCTTCTTTGTTTCTTCAATTTTTCTACAATAATTGGTTAATATTTAATTAAAAATGTAAGCAAATGAACTCACCTTGGTAATCGCTACAAGTATGGTGGCTTCTCATGGAAGCCACTTGCTTTTCTTGAAATATGTGTCAAATTGAGTGAAAAAAAAAAAAAAAAAATACAAATAGATTAATCATTTCATTAAGGGTAAAATAGACAATTTGATATCAAATTTGGCCATTTTTGCAAGAATTATAAGAAAATGACATTTTTCAATTCACACCCATAAAAATGGACATTTTTGAAAATATCCCGAAAACAATTAATCGACTTCTGCTTTTTTTAAAAAAAAAATCCCGTTGTCCAGTGATTGGGCCGATTTTCGACTATTTTTTTTATAATTAAAAATTTTATTTCATCATGCAGATATGATTGCAATTCTAGTTTGTCACTTTTGTGATTTTGAATTGGATGAAAAAGATCGATGTGTATGAAAATGGATGAGTGATATACGTGGTGGTATTCCAATTTCCATAACATCAAGCACATCATATGCGGAAATGTACAGTGATTTACAAAATAAGATGAAAGTCGATCTCTCTCAGTACGATATGGAACTGATATTTCAATTCAACGAGCAATCATCCATTCTGATTCCACCTATGAAGGTTGCTTTTGATGTTGAAGTGAATTATCTATTTGAATTGAATAAAATGAACACGACTCCTCTTTGCATGACTTTAGTGAGAAAGAATGCCGTCGAATGTGAACACAAAATTTTGGATGGAGGGGATCACAATGCCATGATTTTTGGGACACTGTGGAAATAGCTTGTGAGGATGATGTGGTTATTCCCGATATAATTATTCATCATCATCATGATCTCGGTATTACATACATAATTTCGTCGGTGGTCAATGAGAATGATAATGAATTTACAAATGAGAATTTGATTGCTTTATCCCGTCAGAGACATTAGTGGTGGGAGCGCAAGGGTGACTCGAAGAGATCGTCATCTAATTCTTCGCGTGTAATTCCTAATTATGAAGATTTGTATGTAAAGCAATTGTTTGAAACAAAGAAAGATTTATAGCAAACTGTGCACCGAATTGCAGTGAAATATAATTTTGAGTTCAAAGTGAAGAAATCAAACAAGTCATTGTTGACGATTGTTGCGTCAATGATAGTTGCCATTAGCGTTTACAAGCATTGAAGATGGACAAGAATGAGTAATTTGTAGTTCGCAAGTATACACGGGAACATACCTGCAGAATAGGAATTCATCGAAATGATCACATGCAAGCTCAAGCATGGTTTATTGGTCGATAGATAATATACAAGTATCAAGACTCACGGATGATCTATAAACCTTCGGACATCATTAACGATGTTCTCCAAGCATATGGAGTGGTCATGAGCTATCGAAGGCCTAGAAGGCCAAAGAATGTGCGTTGGAGAACTTAATAGGCTCGACCGAAGAGAGCTATGCTAAATTGGATAGGTATTGCCATAACATGGGTACAACTAATCTTGGCTCTGCATTTTTTATTGAGATGGAGGGCGAAAATTGCTTTAAGTTTTTCTTCATGACTCTTGGACAATGCATTCGGGGATTTTGAAATGCAATAGACCCCTAATTTTAGTTGATGGTATAAATCTGAAAGTTAGATACGAAGGCAAGTTAATTTTTTTTACATATAAAGATGCCAACATCTAAATTTAAGAGAGTGCAATAAATTCATGGTGGAAATATGAAGTAAATCATTCCTGACATGGGAGTATCTAACAAAAATAGGAATTGAACATTGGGCGCGATTACATTTTTAGGACGTCTATACAACATGATAATGTCAAATCATAGTCTCTCAATACATTATTCAAAAAGGATCGAGAGTTACCAATCCTCGCAATGATTGAGAATATTCGTAACAAGCCGCAGCATTAGTTTCATGACTGTCATGCGGAATCGCAGAGTTGTACGAGCATGTTTGCCCTGGCTCAGAAAGATAAACTTTTCAAGGCTGCAGAGATTGCAAGAAAGTTGAATGTTGAACCACTTGATGAGTTGTGTTTCTCTATAAAATGTGCATGTAATATGGTATACATGGTGGATTTAGAGGCTTTACAGCGAGAACCTTATGATGTCCTCATTACACGATTGATTATTGGGGAGCAGCATATGCTAAAACTATATTTCCTCTCCTGAATGAAGTTAAGAGGGAAGTTCTCGACCATATTCTCTCACTTAATAGGTTGTTGCTACCCGAAGTTGAAAACGTCCACGTACGTCTAAAATACCATCTACTGGAGAGTTTCCTTGACTGCATAAATGCAGTAGGTGCAGAGTAACAGAGCATACTCGTCAATTTTGTACAAGTCAGATTTCCTTAAATGACAATTAGACGGATGTGTAATGGTTTTACTGATAATTGAACAATATTTACATTTTTTTATAATATTTACAATTATTTCACAAATAAATAAATAATTAAATATACAATATTTACAATTATTTCATAAATAAATAATCGATTAAATTTACGATATTTATAATTATTTCGCTCATGCGGTCAACCAAAGCATAATTGGCTGTCAAGAACATGCCACAGACCAAATCAACCAAGAGTGGTCGATTGTCATAGATCAAGTTGACCACAAGAGTGGTCGACAACCACAAACCAAATCGATCAAGAGTGGTCACCTGCACAGATCAAGTCCAGCACTCCTAACCACAAGAGTGGTCACCACCAAGTATCAATTAGGCCTCGAAAATAGTTACTATCACTCGCAGTGGCGAACCCAGCACCTGGAGAGGGGGGCGGCTGCCCGTACTGGATCAGTCGGAGTCTTCAATGGAGCCGGCATCGTGAGATCCCTGTTGCAGAGAGAATAGAGAAGAGGGTAAGAAGAAGCCACTATTTTCAGGTCAATTGGGCCGTTTTTTTATTTTTGTAGCTTTGGCTGATTAACTTTGGGCTGAGATAGTTGGGTGAATAAAATGAAAAAACTCCAAATCCTTCCTCACTCCTTCAGTCATTCACCTTCAGGGGCTTCGAAGTTCTCCTTCTCTCTACTCCGTTGTCGACGTTTTGCTGACTTGTCGTGCTACCGCCTACCGGTAAGCCTTCTTGGTTCTATATTTTTTTCTCCCTCTTCTTTCAGTTGATAAAGGGATTGATGTATAGTTCAATGTCCGAATATTTTTCTTTTTCAATCGTTTGTGATTAGTTTTTAGTGATTTCGTTCGTTTGTAAATCTGCCTTTTCTTTTCGACCTTTTTAGTAATTCGCATCTTGAACAACTAGTGCAAAATTATCGTTTATTCCTTTGTAATTTTGCTTTAATTTTTGCACATCCTTTATCATTAAATAATTGAAAGTTGGGTTAAAATTCTGTTTTGGGTTCCAGTTATTTCTTTTTAGTGATTAGCATCTTGAATAGTTTCCATAAGTTTATGGTTCTGTGGTATTCCACATTCGATTCTTATTCTTGCAAGAAATATTCTGTTTCAAGTTATTAGATAAAATTCCCTATGTCACTCTCTTTTGCTTTAATTTCAGGGAGTGGAGTCATGTATTATGTTGTAATAATGCAAATCTTGTTTTTGTAAGAATAGGTTTAAAGAGATTGAAGGGGTTGTTTGAGGATTTTGAAATAGACATTGTGATTTTTTGTAAGAATTTTTTTGAGAAAGATGAGGATTTAGGAGAATGAGGGAAGTCGTGTGAAGTATTGAGTTTGAATGAAGAGTGTGGAGGGTTTCTTTTAGAAGGAAATGTGGTGATTGAGAGAGTGAGTAGGACAGTGTAGACGTCTTTGATTCAAAAACCATCCCTTTTTTGAGCTCCTTTAGAAAATCTTCCTTTTGGAGTGAGGATTTTGTAATTTGAATAATAGCTCTATTACTTGTCCTCGTAGTATTTAATGTCAGTTTTGGTGTTAGCAACGTAATATTTATTTTAAAATTACTTTTTTTACTTAATTAAACTTATGTGTAAATATACAATTTTAAGGTTAGTCTTATTTTCAATATTATGTAATTAAGTTTTAATAAACATCGCTCCTATTGCTGATTGTCGACGGTCAATGGTCAACGTCCGACCGGGCTGAACTTTTGTGCTAGGTCTATC
The DNA here is from genome assembly GCA_903798235.1 of Fraxinus ornus. Classification (NCBI taxonomy): domain Eukaryota; kingdom Viridiplantae; phylum Streptophyta; class Magnoliopsida; order Lamiales; family Oleaceae; genus Fraxinus; species Fraxinus ornus. The sequence continues at coordinate 3,773 of CAIGRF010328980.1, read as the reverse complement.
ACTGATCACTCCTGTAAAGGCCGGCTACTTATGCAATCGACCTGGAAAATGGACTATTGCCATAAAGCAAGTCGACAAATATTTAGTCAGCATGCAACGATGTGGTTGAACAAGAAAGAAGGCTGCAAGAGAAAACTTCCCAACTTCAACATCTTTATCAATATTTCCTATGTGCTAATAAGACGATTTGTCTAGCCACAAAAAATGTGAGAAGGAAGGAAATCGAATGCATATCGACGCTATTCATTTTTCAAAAATAGAATCAATCACAATCGAAGCAAAATACTAGATTATGTCCATATCCCAGATCAGGAAAAACTACGTGTTAATCGAATGACAAAAAGAAATAATAACAATAAAAAGTATGAGAAAATAAACAGTGGGATACTAGATAACTTTGGGTGTGAGGTCCTTTCACCCTCTCTTCGTGGTGAGTTCATATATCCAAATGTCATTACATGACGAGGTGATAAAAATGGATTGCTTTTGCAACATAAAGGAGTGAAGATGCTACCTCAGGTAAAGGGGGCTAGTGATGCTATATGATATAAATAGTGGACTATGATAACCAACCAAGTGAAGGCAATTGCCATCCTACCACTATGCTGCCATAATGGTAGATCAGCTGCTACTATTCTAGCCCAACCATTGCTATGCTAGATCGAGTACCACGATGATCGATCTGCTACCATAACTATCAATCGCTTGAACATCATTTTAATTGATTGATAACCGTCTGAAGGTTATCACCGTTCCCATCAACTGTTTAGAGGGTGGAATTTGACCATTCAATACATGGTCAGAACCGCTTAGTGAGTTGACATGTTACACGGGACACGTGGACCACAACTGCTTAGCAGTTACATGGCACTAAACATTTATAAGTACTCCAAACGCATGCCGGTATGGGGATCTTCTTTTCACAATAATGTTATGGTCCTTCTCTTGTTTTCTTTAAGCCATTTTCATAAAAACCCAATCATTGTTTTTCACGTCGGAGGTACAAAGAGGGAGATAGCCATGCAGCCTCTTCTTGTAGGTGTTTCATTGTTCATCGGAGTAGTAGAAACTGCATTACTCCATTAAGGAAGTCCAAAAGTTGTTCCTTCATTATTTTTACTAGCATAATCTCACATAATTGTTTACATTTCACACATTTAGTCCTACCATTATAACATTTTCACATCATCAATCTGTCAACAAAGGTGTAAAATAGCTTAATCCTTATCTACACATGGTATATGGTGTTTATTTGTCAAGAAAATATCATAGATATACCCGAAATAACCAACAATACCTATTTGGCTCTCTTGAAGTTAAAAAACTTTATATCACACTCATTTTCAATCATACATTCACACAATTGAAGATTTTACACGTAAACTCAAAACGTTTCCATACTTTTTAACCACGCATTCTCCAAAAAATTATTATTCAAAACATCAATTTTCCCAAAATTTTTTTATAATGGCCATTAAACACAAGCTAAATTAAACAAGGCTCATTTTTTTTCAATTATTTTATTTAGGACACGTTTGTATTTTTTGAAAAATTTGAGACAAATATTCCTTTTTTTTTTCTTAATTCAAAGAGGATAATAAATTTGTCATTCATAAAAAAATTAATGGAAAAATTGGATAGTAGAGTTATTTTGCATAACATTTGGTCGATTTGATTTGCACAAACATGTAAAGGATATTTGTGTTTTGTGTCAATTACCTTTTATTTTAGGAATTTAATATGAGATTTTATTGATAAATTTAATATTTAAATTTTCCCTAGCGTGCCTATTCAGAAATATATATGAACAAAATCTTCAAATATTAATTTTTTTTTTTTATTAAAAGGAACAAATAAAATTGAAATTAATTGTGAAGACATTATTATTATTATTATTATTATTATTATTATTATTTTGCCAATGCACTTTAGATGTATCAACCTCATTTTAAATTATATATGGCTCAAGAAGTGGCCGAAGTATGTGATGCGAAACTAAAATTGGAGAAGTTAGAAAAAATTTTGAACGAGGCGTCTTTAATATTGCCATAAAACTTAATGGTCTCTGTAATATTGCCTCTTGATATAAAGAATAGTACACTTTATTATAGAATTTGTAAAGCTTCATCCAAAAAGGTTCCAAGAATGATCATGTGATAACCACATAAGAAGGGAACATATGCCCGCACTTCACATCACTTTAGCTTCTAGCAATTATACCAAATCCCGATGGAGAGACCGAACCATCATAAAGAGGTCAAATCTTCATGAACGAGGTGAGGTGAGGTGTTATGAGGCATTGAAGGAATAGTCTCTAGGTGTATGAGACATGTTCCCCATAAAATCTTTCATACAAGATTTCATGTGATTGATTGATGTGATATCTTTATAACAGTCACTCTACCAATTCAACTTATCAAGTTTATTCCTTACATGTTAGGCATAAGCCATAAGGAGGCTAATGGTGATAAGCATGAAGTCCCTGTTTGTCTCCCAATAGTTTAAAACTCTTTTTTCTGCATATTCATTTTCAACTATACATTCATATAATAAAATATTTTACACGTAAACTCAGAATTTTTTCATACTTTTTAATAATACATTCTTTAAAAAAAATATTATTTAAAATAATGTATTTTCAAAAAAAAAAAAAAAATGGCCACCAAACAGGGGCTAAATGCACCTGAACCTAGATTGATATAATAATAAGGTGATTCGACCGTTAAGATGAATCCACGTGTCTCTTTATCCAATGATTATTATTTCTTCTCTTTTAAAATAAAAAATGTCACACTTTGTGCCATTTGAAGGTAATGTAATTTTACATTATCAACCGTAACATGGCGCTGGCGCTCGCTCGCTCGCTCTCTCTCTCTCTCTCTCTCTCTCTCTCTCACACACACACACACACACACACACATTTTACCCTTTGTAAACCGATTCTATCCGAACCCTCAGTATCCGTAGACCTTTGTGGCTCATATCTAAAAATGTACCACGCCCAAATACATTCTTACAAGCGACTAATTTGTCCGTTAAAGTACATGTGGCTACCTCCTTTACCTTCGAAAATCTGTTGGTCACGTCATCCATAAGAAATCAAGGTCAATAGAATTTGTGACTTCGAAAAAGTTTTCTTTAAAATTGGTTTAGGTCATTTTTTGCAGAACTTTTGATTTTGCTTATATTATTTGTAGAAGAGTTTCCTTACAAAATTACTTTAATTAGTGTGTGGAAATAATTTATAAAAGAGCTTTTCTTCTTAACAAAATGACTTTTCATGTAGACCTAAATTTGTTTCTTAGGGTGTGTTTGAGCCACATAATTTTTAAAGAATGTATTTTATAATAGCAGATTGATGGAGAATGTATGGTTGAAAAAAAGAAAAGAAAAGTTATTGATATGATGTAAAATATTATTTTATTGAAAATTGTGTTGTTGAAAATGAGTAGAAGAATAAAAATGAAAATCTTAATGTGTACCAAACAAGGACTTAATTTCTAATCACAATTATCACTTCTAAAGAACCTACATCTAACAAACTCGTAGTGGTACGTTTTTTAACAAATTGCATAAACGTTGCTGAGGTTTATGGCAATTTTTAGAGGCATCCCTCAATTTTAAAAAATTTCAGAAAACTTCTCTTAAAATTTTACTTTTTGTAACAGATTTACCCGTCAACTAAAAGTAAGTCCATGTTTGGTACACATTATATTTTCATTCTCATTCTTCTACTCATTTTCAACCACACTGTTTCGCGTGTTTTTAATTCG
>CAIGRF010328961.1:27532-37733 GCA_903798235.1 Fraxinus ornus | reverse complement strand
GGCTTAGGTTGTTCGTGAGCATGATCCTTTGGGAAGAGATGTTGAATTGTTCCGTCGGCACTTGTATTCTGCTGGAAAACCAAAACCAACTTCTAAGGGTAATGTGGGTGCAGAACTGGTTGATGGGCTAGTAATCAAAGATGACGACTACAAGCTGGTCAAGACACGGTTTAGTGCATTTTTTAATACACACCTTCATTTGTATCTTCAGGGTGCCGGAATTAGTAATTTAGTAATCACAGGTAAATAATTTCTGTGCTCTTATCAGTTTTTGAGTTGGCTTCTTCTACATGTAATAGAAGTCAGATCTTACTTCCTTAGTTCGTCTATATAGGTGTCCAAACTCCAAATTGCATCCGGCAGACGGTCTTTGATGCAGTAGCATTGGATTATCAGACCGTTACCGTCATTTTTGATGCCACTGCAGCTGCGACATCCGACATACATCGTGGTATGCAATTTGTCACTTAAGTTACACTGCCATTGGTATATAAGCTAAGTACTTTTTTACTTTATCTCGAGAAGAATTATTTTTTGTTCAATTGCTGATGAAATAAAAGCAACTACGGTATATGGATAGTTGGGCATCCTCTTGAACCCAAAGTTGCAATTTTGAGAATATTGAAGACATAATTTAAATAAACAAATTTATCCCCTTTCTAATAGTTTAAACTCTTAGTTGAGGTGGATCAATATGGTGTCACAGGTGCAGAGTTCACATCTTGCCACCACCTATTTTTGAAAGTTGTGCATGCGTCAAGGGTTTGATGAAAAAATGAATTTGGCTTGTATATGAGGAGCATCTGAGGATATAATTTAAATAAATAAGTTTGTCCCCCTTCTCAATAGCTCAAGATTTTAGATAAAGTGGTTCAATATGTAAATATTCTACTTTCAATACAACAGCTTAGCGCATATTCTTGTACGCCAGTGTGAAAATAATCTACCATTGAGAGGCGAGAGCCCTTCTTCTTTTCCTTCATTCACAAGTACACATGCAATGGCCTTTTAGTTGTTTCCGCTGTAGTGTAAATATTTTCATTTATAGATTTTGCAAGTCTATTTTTATTCCACTAAATGGATTATTGATTAACATGGATTGCTTAATGGAACTTTGCATCGTATCTTGTAATAGTAGTTTGATCTCATTATCACTAAAATGGTGTTGTGAAGGAAACTCTTTGCAATGATTAAATGGTTACATGACAAATTTATGATTTGAAGAGATAATTGTGAGATTTGAAGTACATGCTATTGTCTTGGGTTTTGTCAACTATAATTGTTGGCTTTCTAAGTCTTGGTTCACTTTCTGGAAATGCTTTGAGAAACTGGAATCACTAAAACCTTAGTTCATGTGAATTGGCCAAAATGTGCAAAAAGGGTAATTGTGAAATTACATTGATATGTTGATCTAGAGGGTGTGAGGTAAAATACTTACATTTTATATTGGCAACATGTAGCTAAATTTGATTTATGTAAACTCGTTAAGAATATCGACAGCTGACAAGAACACAAAATAAATTATAGAGAAGAGCAGACAGAATGTGCTATGCACGGCGTGATAAAAAGTTTCAGCTTAGAAAAGAAATCTTAGCCTATGTGTGTGGTCCCTTTTTTTTTTTTTTCCCAAGAAGTAATTTTCTCTGCCAATGATGTGGGGTCGTTTGCAGACCCATTATGACAGTAAAAGTTCCATCAATGTGTGACTTTTTTGCTGTAAAGTCGAATTAGCCATTGATTAAATACCATTTGTTGAAAAGACTGTCACAATTACGCTCCATAGGTCTTGTGAGTTTATTGGGAGGGGCATTTTGGTCTTTAGACACACTTGTTGAGGGGTATATGTGGTACCTGAGGGATATAGTGGATAACTGGATATCCTAGACAGCCTACACCAACGGTTTCTTTTCCTTATTTTTCAGTTTTGAAATTTGAATTCAGTAGAATTTGAAATATTTCAGAGTTATAACAAAATCTGCTTATAAGTAAGGAAGTTCTAAAATAAATATTCCTTTTATTGGTGAAAGTTGGAAATAATGAACTTAATTTCAAAATAAGTGACTTTTTTTAATTAATAGTAAGAGAAAGGTAACATACTTAAACATGTTTGGAAATAGAACTTCACTTTTTTTAAGCTTAGCCAATCACGCTCAAATGAGTGTCGGCAAACTCGGTGCCATATCTGAATCTAGTCTGTATGGAATTACTGATTTGTATAATTTTCGTGTTTTCTTTTCCAGCAAATATTCTTGACATGACTAATATTGGAGTGGCGACCCCAACACTAGAAGAATGGGGTTCCGATGACTGATATACCCATTTTCGATCAGCAACAAGTGTCACACAAGCTTATATGTCTCTTGTTGATCTCTATACTCTTCTATGTACTAATTAACCATATGGAAATATTGCCTTTGATGCAAATACTATGTATCTATTTGTTTTTCTGTGATTACCAATAGCAAACTGATGCTCTCATAGAACTATAGAATTTCTGTTTTCACTTGCACGGGTTAGAAGTAAGTGTACTTTGGATTATGAGTTGGAAAATCTAGTGGTAGACTTTACTGTCCGATTTCCTTTGTCAAACTGTTGAATATTTATGAAGTAATAAACCGAGATATGGTTGGGCACAGGTGAGAGTATCTGTAAGTGCTGTTGTAGGCTCCCTGCGTAGTATCTGCTTGTCTGAGTTGAGGGGAAATGGCCTCTTGGAAGGATGCGGTCGTGCAGGTAATATGAGTGTTTAAAGATATGATCGAGCCTAGATATGAATGCAAATCCGGCTAATGTAGTTAGCTAAGAATCTTCTAATTGTATAGAGCTTGTTTGGTACAGCTCAAAATTCAATTAAAATTGAAAATATAGCCGTTATTGGGTCTTACTCGTCTAATAAAAGTCAACAATAACGGCTAATTTTTCAATTTTAATCCTATTTTAATTTTTACCGAACACACCCTAAATAAATTTGTTTTCTCGTTTAGCATTAATTTTTTTTGCGAGAGTCAAATCGCACCAAGGTATAGCTGCTTTTGGGTTCTAATATAGATTTTGTGTTTAGGACCAAGCTACACATAATTTTCTACATAATGGACAAGTGGCGACCCCTTATTGGGAGCGCCTATGGGCCCAGGCTCCCCTTATTGGGGGTCATCACTTGTCGATTCGATAAAACATTATGTAAAAAATTAGGTACATATATAATAATCCTTGTGTTTATAAGATGTGAAGATATTTGATTTTGTTTAACAGAAGCTTGATCTGTTATCGTGTTTTTATTGTGACTACGGTATGTTGTCAAAATCTTGTTCATTATACGACTATGTTTGATGCACATTAAAATTTTCATTTTCATTCTTCTACTCATTTTCAACCACATATTTTTCAATAAAATAATATTTTAAATCACATCAATAATTTTTCCTTCACTTTCAACCACACATTTTCCATCAATCTACTATTCCAGAATACATTCTTCCAAAATAACGTGGTTCAAACTCATTATATTTAGATTTTTGACTCGTCTAAGAAGTAGCCATTTACTTAGAAATGCAAACCAACTACTGTGAGTGAATAGAAATGTCATTGAAATATGCATGCAGGTATCTCTGCTCCTATTTTACCTCTTCTGGGTAACTTTTCTTTTTTTCTTTTTTTTTTTCTTTTTCTTTCAAAATAGCCAAGCTGATCGATGAGACTGACCACTTTTTAAGTTCTTAGTTTAGGGGTGTTGGAATTAACAGTTTTGATTGCAATTTTTGCCTTCCATTCTGCAATATTATTGGATGTGGATGAATGTTCACGAGGAAAAGAGAGCCTCGACTCGTGCCATTTCAAGAAATTGTTGTGTAACACCTTCAATGCGACGATGCACGAGTTTTGATTAGATTACAAATGGTCTGATGATCGGAATGGAAGTGCTACTTTCTTGAATTTGCGATGAATTTTCGAGCCATTTGAATTTTGAAGAAACAAAAATGAATTTTAAATATTTATTACTCTTTATCAAATTTAGCCCCCGTTTGGCACCCATTTTTTTTCTCATTCTCATTCTCATTATTTTTCTCTTTCTTCATTTCAACCACACATTCATCAATAAAATAATATTACACATAAACCTAAAAATTCTCCTTATTTTTTAACCACACATTCTTCCATCAATCACTATTCAAAAATACATTTTTTTGAATAAAATGGGTGGCAAACGCCCCCTACAAGACCAAATCATTTAAACTTTTTCTTTTAGAAGNTTTTAGGGCCCATTGACAATTACACATGCTGCCCTGTTTTTTTCTACTATCTTTTTGCACTGTAAGAAAGAAGCACGTGGACGCCAGAGGGCTACGTGGGTGCAGGTGGACGTACATCAGCGTGTCTATAGTCTCAAGAATAATGTTAATGAAACCCTCCTACGTGCGAATTTGATAGAGTACCTTTAAAATTAAATATCATGATTGGTGTCATCAATCTTGATATTAAAGAAATTGTACATGAGAATGATTGATAGACTCGAATTTAAAAAAAAATTATCTTTCAACATTTTCAAAAGGAAATTTAAAGTTGAAGTCTTCAACTTTTATACAAGTGAACATCTAGATCTAGTATATATCGCGATCTCGAATCATTTTAAAAATTGACATCATATTATCTTACATAAGCAAGGAGGATAATTCTCCGTGGGAAACTAGCTCGAGAGAGATCGTTAGATCCACATTTATCGTAATTTTTCTTATGAAGGATTGAATTTTTTTTTTTTTTTGGACGAATTCTTAATAGAAGTTAAAGCTGGAATCCTCAATCTCTTACATGGGTTATTGGTCTATAATATTCAAAAGTGAGGTTCTTCACCTATTTAAACATGTAAATTAAGGTCCTCGCTTGATCGAAATCACAATTAGAATTATTCGTGAGTTAACGTTAGAGAATAAAACCATCAAACAACTTAATCATTTCCAATTTAACTGAAAGTCAAGTGCAATTCTAAACTTCGATGGTTCCTTCACGTAAAAATCTAAATTCACATTATACAGGTGCATGTTCAAGTATTCAGAATCTCACTTTTAAAATTTTCAAAATTTATACCACGTCACACTATGGAAAATTTTCTAATTTCTTATAAATCGAGAAAAGAGGTAAACTGTACAAAATAAAGTTGAAAAAATATTTATAGGGACCCCCTCTGACCCTGAAGAGTCTGTCTGATGTGGTTTGGACTGTGGTTGAGTGCCGACTTTTGGTACTGAAATATGAGCAATTTGAGTGAAATTGCCGTGCAGAGTACACACGCAAAGCCTGGTTTAAATGTGCATTTGCGGCCTGTCATTTCACTCTCACACACAGTCCCCACACATTGTTCGAATGATTACTCTCTTTTTTATAAACTCATCATTTCTGCCCTTTCCAGTTTTCTTTGCAGTAAACAATTAAAGATTTACTTGATGATCCATGTTCTGTAGATGTAGAAGAAGCGAATGCCAGAGAAGAATACTTCAATTTTTGCAGATTTAGAGCAAAATGAACCAGCAAGAATTGCCTCCAAAGACACCCAAAGGTGGGCTCATTACCATGCCATTCATTATAGGTAAGGTCGAATCTGAGCATACTGAATATGTCATTTCTTGAATTTCGAGGCCCAAATTTTTACCAAATCTTGTGATTTGTCTTTCTGGGTTGGCAGCAAATGAGGCATTTGAGAAGGTGGCGAGTTATGGGTTGTTACCCAATATGATATTTTATCTGATGAGAGTATACAATATGGGAGTTACAAGAGCTACCAATACAATCTTCTTCTGGTCTGCAGCTACCAATTTCATGCCCCTAATTGGAGCTTTTGTTGCAGATTCATTTCTGGGTCGGTTCTTGACCATTGGCCTTGGATCTATCGCCAGTCTTTTGGTAAACTCTATTCCCTTTTTGTGAACTGTTATTCAATTCTGCTACTAGTATAGTATATTATTATTATTATTTATTGAAGTTTGTGTTATATATTTTTAAAGTTACTAAGTTGTATCTTAGTACAGCGATTCATTCAAGTCATTCATTCGTTATAGGGTATTTGGGTGTACTAGAAAGTTACTTTCTTGAAACTATGTTAAGGTTTAGTATTTAAAAAAGTAAATTTTGTTAGTAAAAAATTGTAAATTTGAAAATTAATACGGGAAAACTGGTCGAGACTTATTCTTCAGCACAGCCAAACATACAATACAGTATCTAATGGCTCCTGCAGTAATCTGGTTTGAGATTAGTACTTTTAACTAACAATGTTGCGTCGAAGTTTTTTCATTTTTTTTAATAAATTTATATAGAGAGATCCACTTTTTCAGATTATTACAATGCTGCTATAGATTCTTTTCATTGAGTTAATGTTGTTTTATGTTCTTGGACTGGGTAGCTTGTCCTTTTGAGCTGATGAAATTAATTCTTCTGGTGATTTCTTTCGGTCGAGCATTGAATTAATTTGATTTTATTCATAAATTAATGCTAAACTACAATTGAGCACCAACTATGGTGCCAATTTTAATATATGCTACCAAAAGTTGTAGCTGGTGAAGACAGTGCCACCATCGATGTTAAACTCCTGAACATTCGTATCAAAGACATCGAGTGATCTCTTCAATGCCTCTTTGGTGCTTAAGTTAGCAAGGGAGAAATGCGTTATCACATATGTAAAACTGTATAGGAACACTTACCTTTTGTGAGGTGACGGAGGCCCTACTTATACAGGTCGAGAGCATTAGACTATCTGAATCTTGGCTCTATGTGATTGGAGTCAACTGAGACATTTTCTTAGGGCATGAAGATTCCTTTCTTTCCATCTAACAGAGGGTTGAGTCTTAGGAGAGACTTTAGTACGTTAAAAGTGTCCCCTAGGAGTACCCTTTCATGATGCAGTCGTGCCCTCCTTGAGGACTCAATAAGTATACTTGCCCACGTCTGTAATAAGTCGGTCCCTAGAAGCACGATCTTCAGGATGGCCCCCGAGCCCAATATCTTCGTCTAGAGATGAGCCATTATCTGGATATAGGTTGGGGTCCTTTGGTTTCTGCCTTGTCAATAAAAGACTATTCACCAAACCAGGTGAAGATATGTGTGCATTTCCGTAATGCATGATCCTGAATGTGTCTCTAAAGAAAAAGACTTGCCTGAATGTTCTATTTCATTTATCAGGGGATGATCCTTCTATGGCTAACAGCTATGGTTTCCAAAGCAAGTCCACCTTGTGATCAATTGGCCCACAGCTGTAAATTTGCCTCACCAGCACAATATGCTCTCCTGATTTCCTCATTTGGCCTTATATCCATTGGTGCTGGTGGCATTAGGCCGTGCTCCTTAGCATTTGGAGCCGATCAGCTAGACAAAAGAGACAATCCCGACAATGATAGGGTGCTGGAAAGCTTCTTTAGTTGGTATTATGCTTCAGCAGCTGTTTCAGTTCTTATTGCTTTAACCGGCATTGTTTATATTCAAGATCACTTGGGATGGAAAATAGGTTTTGGAGTTCCTGCACTTCTCATGTTCACCTCGACTCTACTCTTTTTCCTTGCATCTTCGTTATACGTCAAACAGAAAGCAAGCAAGAGCTTGTTTACTGGCTTTGCACAGGTCCTTGTAGTCGCATACAAAAACAGAAAGCTAGCGCTTCCCCCGTGTAACTCAAATCGTTATCATCATGAGAAGGGCTCTGAACTTACCATGCCAACTGACAAGCTAAGGTGCTATGATGAACTCCAAAAACATTAGTATTATTTAGTATCGAACTTTGTCCATTCTAATCCGCTCATTGTTCATTTCTATTTTCCAGGTTCTTAAACAAGGCTTGTGTTATCAAGAATCCTGAAGATATATCTTCTTCTGGAGTTGTTTCGAACAGGTGGAATTTATGCACGATAGAACAAGTGGAGGAGTTAAAAGCACTTACAAGAGTCATCCCTATATGGTCTACCGGGATAATGGTATCAATAAACATAAGCCAAAGTTCATTTCCCTTGCTTCAAGCTAGCTCCATGGATAGACATATAACTTCAAGCTTTGAAATTCCAGCTGGCTCATTTGGGATGTTTACAATCATTACTATAACGATTTGGTAGTTCTATATGATCGTGTAATTATACCACTGGCATCGAAACTTATTGGGAAGAAAAGAAAGTACATCTTGGCGTGAAGTTAAGAAGGGGAATCGGGATTTTCTTCTCATGTATGGCTATGGTAGTTTCTGGCATAATGGAGCACGTTCGTAGGCACGAGGCAATCGAGCAAGGATTATCAAACAATCCCCATGCAGCGGTAAACATGTCTGCTATGTGGCTTATACCTCAAAATATCTTAAGTGGACTAGCAGAGGCTTTTAACGCAATCGGACAAACGGAATTCTATTATTCCGAGTTCCCGAAAAGCATGTCGAGCATTGCATCGTCGCTGTTCAGGGTTGGGATGGCGTAGCAAACTTGCTTGCAAGTGTTATACTCAGCTTTGTGGATAATCTTACCAGATCACAAAGGAAAGAGTTGGGTTTCTAGTAATATCAACAAGGGTCACTATGAGTATTACTATTGGCTTCTTGCAATTATGACTTTCATTAATTTGATTTATTTTCTTGTCTGTAGCTGGGCTTATGGATCTTGTGTTAATAAGGTAGCAAAAACTAGTACTGAAGGAAATGAATTGGAGGAAAAATCCTCCGTACCAGGAACACCACTTAGGGTATTGATGTCTTAATTTCTATCCCATGATCTTGATTGTGGTACTTGATGTAAAATGACATGTTTTTAGTCGTACATTTGGTTAGTAGCATATGCAAAGTTTGCGTACAACTCCTTTTTATTTGAAAGCAAGTGCAAAAATGTGATGACGATCTCATCCAATACTACGTAACAAATTCACTCAAGAGTGTACTCGTTAGTAAATGTTGATAAAATTTAACACCTCGAAAAATAATACTGGGTAGCCTGAGCAGTTTTAGCTGCAAAGATCACTTAAAACAGGAGGTTCTTACTATGAACAAGATTTTGACTTTGTTTAAACGCGTCTGTTAACTATAGGGAGGGGTTATATCTACTTGTTTAAATCTTATTTTCAGCACAACCATCTGCAAATACAAGTACAAAATTTTCACAAATAAATGGCACCGCTCCAAGCTCCCAAGTCTTTTGCCCGACATTAGTACCATGTTATGATGTTATCGTCTAAAAGCTTCGACACAAACAAAAATAAAACATTGAAGAACAATTTNACTCGTTAGTAAATGTTGATAAAATTTAACACCTCGAAAAATATTACTGGGTAGCCTGAGCAGTTTTAGCTGCAAAGATCACTTAAAACGGGAGGTTCTTACTATGAACAAGATTTTGACTTTGTTTAAACGCGTCTGTTAACTATAGGGAGGGGTTATATCTACTTGTTTAAATCTTATTTTCAGCACAACCATCTGCAAATACAAGTACAAAATTTTCACAAATAAATGGCACCGCTCCAAGCTCCCAAGTCTTTTGCCCGACATTAGTACCATGTTATGATGTTATCGTCTAAAAGCTTCGACACAAACAAAAATAAAACATTGAAGAACAATTTCAAAATAGATAGTTGATGAACTCAATTACATGTTTGTTTCGTCTTCTATAATTCTTCTATAATTCTATGAGAGTGGACATGGGTTGGGTTGGGAAGATTTTTTCTTCAACCCAACCCAACCCAACATAATTGATTTGATTAAAATTTAACCAAACCCAATCCGTGTAAATGTTGAAACCCAACTCAATCAAAAATCGATCGGGTTGGGTTGAATTGGTCGGTTTGTGATGATTTGTCAACAAAAATTAAAGCCATCAAATTTTATATTATACTAATTCGTATAGATAAGATTAAATAGTAAGTAAATAAATAAATAAAATTATTTATTATCTTATTCAATTATCATTAACCGAGATTACAAAGAACAAAATGCATTTAACATAACATGAAAAACTTATACTATATTTATTGTAGGATGGAGAGTAAGCTCCTCTTCTAAAATGCACCAAAGTCATTGCAGTTACACTATCCACGCATACTTTTTAGGCATTTTATTTATTTATTTATTTTTTTTAAAGTGACAAGTGTTGGAGGGTTTATTCGATTTTCATGAGTTAACCCATAATCCGACCCAACCCCCTACATAGCCAACCCACCCAAACCCTGTAAAAACAAAAAATAAAAAAAAAAAAAA
>CAIGRF010328961.1:3298-14474 GCA_903798235.1 Fraxinus ornus | reverse complement strand
TGTGATAAATATGTGAGGAAGGGGCTCTGGAACTTGGTGACTTCAAATTGACTATTAAAGTTGAATTATGTTCTTGCTTATTTTCTTCTTGGTTAAAGATCGAATTTTTTTAATAAGTGAATTATCATTTGATTGTGGAAATGTTGCTATTGATATTCATTTTCCAAATTTACTATTGGATTGGTTTAAGTGAGAGTGAAAAATGTTGAATTTAGTAGATATTAGACCATCATATGTGTTATCTTCGGGTCTGGTTGTTCGAGTTTTGGTTGATTGGTTGGTAATGACTTTGCTATTGAATGATAGGAAAGGATTGTGGTGCGAAAATGGATTTGAGGTAGATATTTTTTTTTTTGTTTAGAAGTTCAAGGATTTTTAGCTATCTTTACGTGTTCTTGATATTTTCTTGACTTGAATTTGTTATATTTTGAGATGTCTTTTTGTAAGTACTAATGATGAAACAGTGCAATGGGATTTGATCTCAATTAGGCTAAATACATTTTAGTTGACGAAAGTAACTTAGGTTAGTTGGCTTAATAATTGTCTGCTTACCTGTTTATGACAAATCTTTAGCACATTACTAGTTGATGGAGTTAATAGGACTGAGGGTAATGCCTAATCCGAACCATTCAAATGCTCATACGAGGGCTCCAAAGTCGTGGGAGAGTTGATGACATGGTTGGGGTTCTTAAGACTTGTCATGAAGGGAAATTAATGACTGCAGGGCGAATTTTATGCATTCTATGATAAATCAGGGGTCATTAACATAAAGATTGAAGAGGAGCCTTAAATTTAGCTCAAGAGGACTCAAATTTCTGCAGTTGATGGTGCTTGGTAATATAATTTACTCAATACTACTTAATCCCGTCCAATGCTCTAGTTAAGGCAGCCTACAGGTTGGGTTAAAACATCGCAAAGAAGAATCGTTTTGCCTTGTTTTTCATAGTCATTGCCAATCCTTGGTAAGAGACAAGGGTTGTGTTAGGTTGATCTCTGTCAAATTTTATTATATGAATGTTTAATAAAAAATGATTCATATAGCCCATCCCAAATTTATTGGGAATAAGGTTTTATTTGTTTTTGGTTCCGTTGTTGTATGTCCATTAATATGGAGTCTTTGAATTGGTTGAAGTAGGAGGTTACAGAATTACTGTCTTTGATTGTTATTGGAGTTATTATACATTCATCTTTCAATTGGAACATGTGAGTAGTGTCTTTGAATTGGTCGAGTCATCTTTTGTCATTTGCTAGTGATTCTTTTCTACGTTTACATTCAGGAGAAAATCGAGCAGCATACCTTAAAATTTTCCATTTCATCTTAGGTGAAGGGTTTTTCCTTGGTTCAAAAGTACTGTTCATAATTGAGAAGTTAGATTTTCTAGTCTTATATTAGCCAATGTGTGTATGCACTCTGCGTGTGTGCATGCGTGCGTGAGTTGGCTGGTGCATATATCTATGTGACTTGCAATTTGACAATATCTTTGACATTTATTTTTTTCATTTACATAATTTAAAGACGACATAGACCTTCAACTTTTCTAGCTTCTTGTGCAATTCAGTGGTAAAACAGTTGGAATTATAAGATTGGGAAGAATTGGCTTAGCAATTGCTAAGAGAGCAGAAGCCTTTGGTTGCCCCATCTGTTACCACTCATGATCAGAGAAACCATACACAAATTACAAGTACTATGCAAGCATCATCGACTTGGCTTCGAACTGTGACATCCCGGTTGTGGCTTTGTTCACCAACTCTTGAAACGCCTCATATTGTGAACCGTGAAGTTATTGAAACTTTGGGTCCAAAGGGAATTCTCATCAACATTGGAAAGAGCCCACAAGTTGATGAACCAGATTGGTATCGATGCGAAGAGTTGTGTGGGTGGTGTTGGACTCGATGTATATGGAAAGGAACTTGATAATGTAGCATTGTTGCCTCATGTGGGTGATATAAACTCTGTTACTTAAGAAAACAAAGAACAAAAAACGAAGAAATATTCAGGAATACGGAAGAGCTGAATTCTTGACATCTTTTATTCAATGATTAGATGCTTTTAAATAGGCTTACATTCAAGTCTAGAAACAAAAAAAATAGCAACTGAAACATACGTGCAGAACTAGTTCCTACAAACTAGGTAACAACCACGTTATTAAACAATTTCCATACGACTAGGACAAAGAAAACAAAATGACAACTTTATTCTACAAACCCTCCTTTAAACTGAAAGTTTTCTTAACGATCAGTTTATAGACTTAGAGAGCATAAACCAAGCAACTTACTTAACTTCTGAAAAAATGGTAACTTGAGAGGTTTGGTAAAGATATCAGCAAGTTGATCTTCACTTCTGTAGTAGACCACACTTATGACTTATTCCTTTGTAAGATCTCTTAGAAAGTGATATCTTACATCTATGTGTTTACCCCTTCCATGTAAGACTTGATTTTTAGATAATTTGATCGTTGAGTTGTTGTCATAGTAAATTGCAGTGGCTTCCTCTTGCTTGAATTGCAGCTCTTCAATAATTTTCTTAGCCAAATTACTTGACAAACACGTGTTGTTGCAGCTACAAATTCTACTTCAGTTGTTGACA
Organism: Fraxinus ornus; assembly: GCA_903798235.1. Classification (NCBI taxonomy): domain Eukaryota; kingdom Viridiplantae; phylum Streptophyta; class Magnoliopsida; order Lamiales; family Oleaceae; genus Fraxinus; species Fraxinus ornus. Next base: position 11,887 of record CAIGRF010328961.1, on the reverse strand, counting down.
GAACAATTGCCTGCTTCTTTGAAGACCATGAAATAGATGTCGTCCCCATCATAAAGACATAGCCGGATGTGCTCTTTCTGTCATCTTGATCTCTGGCATAGCCACTACATGTAAAGCCAATTAAATATGTCCTATCTCCCTTCTTATAGAGTAGGCCATAATCATTTGTGCCTTGCAAGTACCGAAAAGTTCTTTTGGCAGCAAAAAGATACATTATTGGGTGTTCCATATATCTTCCAATAAAGCTGACTGCTTGCATGATGTCAGGCCTTGTTGTCGTCAAGTACATTAAACTTCCCAAGATCTACTAGTACATAGTGTTATCTACTTTTCTTCCTTCAAGATCTCTAACAAGCTTTATGCCTGCTTCAATTGGTGTGCTTACTGGATTACAATTTTTCATCTGGAATCTGTCTAGAATTTCTTGTACATACTTCTTTTGAGAGATAAAAATGCCACCTGCAGATTGATTAACTTCTATGCTAAGAAAATAATGCATCATTCTAAGATCAGACATGTCGAATTCATCCATCATAGATTTTTTAAAATTTTCAAACATGATCCTATCAGTTCCTATATAGATCAAATCATCTACATATGGGCAGACCATGAGCTTCATCTTTTTCTAATAAAAAGTGTATGTTCATAAGGACATTTATGAGAACCTTCCTTCAAAAAGTAAGCTTCTGTATGGCTATACCAGGCTCGAAGGGCTTGTTTTAATCCATATCAAATCTTTTTTAACTTGTACACTTTATGCTCGTAACAAGTCTTATTATATCCAGGAGGTTGATCGATAATTACTTGCTCCTCCAAGTTTCCATGTAAGAAGGCTATGTTTGATGTACATTAATATGGAAAGAATGAATTTTTTGGATGATGTGATATTGAATTTGTGGTTGAAAAAGAAGAAAAAGTTATTGATGTAATGTAAAATATTATTTTATTGAAGAATGTGTGGTTTAAAATGAGAATTTTAATGTGTTTGAGTTCGGTCACATTACTTGTCGTTGCTACTGCGATTCTTGCAGCTGACCTTGAAATAATTATAATGTACCTCAAACAGGGGCCTAGTTGGAAGATGGGCCATACATTTTGTGTTGCTAATGAAATAAGCAACATATATAATTGTATCATGTCTTGCTACAGGTGCAAATACTTCCTTGTAGTCAACACCGACTCTTGCTTGTAGCCTTTAGCCACCAATCTTGCCTTGTATTTGTCAACTTCACCATTTTTCTTTTAACTTTGTTTTGTACACCCATTTGACATCAATGGTCTTCTCTCTATTTGGAAGATCAGTCAGCTCCCAAGTGTTATTCCTTTCTATGGCTGCAATCTCTTCATCCATAGCCCTCCACTATTTCGATTGTTTGGAAGCATTAGTAAAGGTTATAGGATCACAATCCGAGAAATGAGCAAAGTGTGTCAATGGATCCTCAAAATGATCAATACATGTTACCTCATAATCGGTCATCCACGCATGTCTTCTTCTGAACCTTTGTTGATCTAGATATGTTGATACTGTAGGTGGGCTTTGAGCTACTGCTACTGGTTCATCTTGTTCATCTATTAGTTTTTGTGAGTTTATCATAGGTTGGGTTTCCTTTTCTACATCAAAATCTGAAGGAATTTGTTGTTAAACTTCATCTCCATTCTATTCCCAAAATCTTTCTTCATCAAATTTAACATCTCGACTGATTACAATTTTTCCCGTGCTTGGATTATACAACATGTATGCTTTGGACTGATTGTTTATTTCAATAAATATGCACTTTTCTGCCCTGTCATCTAGCTTTATCCTCTTTTCGTCTGGTATGGGGGATAAGCAATACATTTGAAGATTATGAAATGCCCAACAGTTGGTCTTCTTCCACTCCGTACCTCTTCTGGTGTTTTGTTCTGAACTGCTAGAGTAGGGCTTCTGTTTAGAATGTGGATGCTCCAATTTATATTTTCAAGCCAGAAACTCTTTGGGACTCAATTTCCCATCAACAAACTTCTCACCATATTCATGATCGTGTGATTTTTTCTCTCGCAGGCTCCATTTTGTTGTGGGGTATACGCTGTTTTTAGTTGTCGTCTGATGCCATGATTTTCACAAAATTCAGCAAACTCGTGTGAATTGTATTTCCCTCCACAATTTGTACGCAACACTTTTATTAAGTTTTATGCTTCCTTTTCAACCATACCCTTAAAGCTCTTAAAGCTCTTAAATGTTATAAGAGCTTCAGATTTCTCTTGTAGGAAGTACACCCAAGTTTTTCTACTTAATCACCAATAAAAGTAATCAAATATTGTTTACCTCCATTGGAAACATGATTAATTGGCCTGTAGATATCGGAGTGCACAATCCCAACAGATTTCTCGCTTTTTTGTCATTCCTTTTGGAAATGGATCTCGGTGTTGTTTACTAATGATAAATGTGTTTTTTTGAACACTTATTTAATACATAAACAAGCTAATTATTGATTAAAATGAGTGGATTTCTAATCACAATTGGATAACATTTGCTTTTGTAGGCCAAAATTCACCCAAGGAAAGAGAACAAGGCAAAATGAGGAAAAAAAAGACTAAAATGTACAAAAATTGTGAAGTTGGGACCAAAGTGAACAAGCCTAAAAGTTTGAGGACATTGGGATGCAATTTCTGAAGGTCAAAATTGAAAGAAAAGTCAAAATTCGAGGACCAAATTGTACAAAATCATATTTGAGGGACCTGGTGCGCAAATATTGGAGGACTTAGCTGTAATATGACAAAATTTCCATTTTCATGCAGTGCCACTTTTGTTAAAAAAAATAGTTTTGGGGACCGTTTCGTCACTTTTACAAAATCTGGGGACCAAGGCTGCAATTTTCACTATGTTTAATTTTAAAAACCAGCACTTGGGATTTTTCTTGGAGTTTTTTTTCCTTTTCTTCTCGGATGAGACATCTTTTACTTGGTTTCTTTCTTTGCTTTTTCTTTTCTTTTCATTTTTGTTTGGTATTTTGGAGATTAAATCAAAGAGCATAAGGAGTTTCTACTAAGAATTTGACAAAGATTTGGAAGAAAATCAATTTCAAGCTTGAAATAGGGTTTTATCTATAACTTTGATTTTTCTCATTTATTTTTCCATTTTTGTAATGAAATTTATGCACATACTCCTTTGTTATCAAATGTATAAAATGAGTTAATTAATTGTGTTGGAATTTGTGGAATTAGTTTAATTTAGTCTTGATTAATTTCTATATTTACTATTTGATATTAAGTTGCTTATTCTCATGTGTTTTTTATTATTGCATTTCATGTATTTTCATTTATGTGGCCAATGAATAAATGTGTTTAGTGATTTGTACATTATTCGAGGGACGATTGTATATTTTAGAGCAAATAGTAGAAAACCTATGTTTGTGTAATGTGTAATGGATAAAGATATACCATTAGTCCTAGGTGACCCAATGAGTTATTTTCACAATGATTGAATGTGATTGTTTGGTTGTAATCGACATAGAGATATAGTAGGTTAAACCAATCAATTAGGGTTAATTTCACTCGAAAGAGATAATTTACAAAAATTGGAAGATCGGGTCTAACATCGGAATTAAGTAATTCGTTAATTGGCTTATAGAAAAATTAATTAGGCGACGGTTAAACGAAACCACGAATCCCAACCATGTTCCCTCCAAAATTTCCATGTGTGTTATGTTTTTATATTTTGTAGATTTTAGTTATTTCAAATCTATGTCTTTATTGTGTGTTTGTTCCGTTTGTTGTTAGAATTAAAATTGATTAGAGTTGCGTAATCGAAAGTATACATTCCTCGAGGGATCGACAATTCGGACTCTAAAAGTCCACTTTATTACTTGAACGCGACCCGTCCACTTGCGGGGTATAATTTTAGCGAACAACTAACAAGACATTCTTCACACACTTCTGAGAGATATCCAAACCATGGAAGATCAACCACCATATCATTATGCTGAAGTGTTCTTAAACCTCCAAAGTTTAGATGACCATATCAAAAATGCCATAACCAAGCTTCGTCTTTCAGTTTTGTTGAAAAGCATGATTGAGCGACATTGTGGAGTAGAGTGGGAACATGCGATTCGTCGTCACGTTAACCTGAGCAATCAGGCTCAATTTTGCATCTTGAGTTATGCAAACTCCATCTTTAATGGAGATCTCATAGCCCTTCTCTTGTAGTTGCTCGATACTTAGCAAATTTGTCTTCAATTCTAGAACAATAAGACATTAGAAATAGTTTAAGTGGAATTTCCCTTAGTTTGGATAATAATCTATCATTTTCCCATAATTGAAACTCTTGAATTGTCATTAAACTTCACATCATCTCTAAAAGGTTCGTCTAAGGGAGAAGATTGTCCTATCCCCATACATATAATTGTTGCAGCCAGTGTCCAGGTACCACAATTTCTTGTTGGTATCATCTTTTGCATGGCACACCATTAACAGGGAAATTTCCTATTCCTTTTCTGCAAAATTTGATTTTTCTGCACTGTTTTTAGATAGGTTAGCTCAACATTCAGATTGATAGTGTCCATATCGGTGGCATATGTAACATTCAACACTTGTTTTGTCTGCCGCCCTTGATTTGTGATTGCCTGAATGAAATCCACCTCTGCTCTGTCCTCTTCCTTGATACTCTCAAAAATGATTACCATGTTTTTGTTATTGTTGTTGATTTCTGTTATCTCTAATTCCCTCGTGTCCTGCTTGCTGATCTTCTATTCATGAACCAGCAAGAAGCTTTCGAGTTCATCAAGTGAAAGCTCATTAATGTCTTTGGATTTTTCTATAGAACACACAACAAAGTTGAACTTTGGTGTCATTGATCTGAGGATCTTCTCTACAATGGTGATATCTTCTGTCTTGTCACCATGGATTTGCATTTTGTTTACAATGGTAATCACTTGGGAGAAGTAATTCGAAACTGATTCTCTTGACTTCATTCGAGTAGTCTCCAAATCTGATCACATGTCTTGTAGTTGCTGCCTTTTAGCCATCGCAGAGCCTTGATACTTCTTTTTCATAGAATCCCAAATCTGCTTTGAGGTTTCTTTACAAAGGATAGTCTCCAGGATTGATCTCTCAATGGCTTGGAACAAATAGTTCTTAGCCTTGAGATCTTTCAAATGTTGGGCTTCATATTCTACCTTTTGTGCATCTGTCGCTACTGTATCAGGTGCATGCTTTGGAATTCCTTCAGAAACAACTTGCTAGTATTCCTTCGATCTCAAGAAGACCTCCATAACGTACTCCAATGATCATAGTGGCCATCAAAGCGGGGAATTGCGGGCTGCACAAAATTGTCGGCCATCATGGATGATTGCTACTCGGTGGCGGACCCACACCCAGCCGGGGGTGGCCACGTGTGTTGGGCTCTACCGGAAGAGTTTTTGGGAAGAAGATGGCGACTGGGCGCGGCGCTGGTTCATCTTCTTCCTGGTTTCTTTTGGTTTGTCTTCCTACCTGATTTCTTTCTTTCTTTCTTTTTTGTTATGAGATTGGGTCGTTGCTGCTCAGCCCAACCCTTTTCTTTTTCTTTTTCTTTTTTTTAATTGGGTTGGCCAGTTAGGCCATTTGTTTTTCGGCCCAATAGTTAATTATATATAGGCCCAGCCCAACCTTTTTTTGTAATTGGGTTGGGACATTTGTTCTTCTGCCCAATACTTGTTATATATGTCCAGCGCATGAGCCCAACCCTTTTTCCCCAATTGAAATTAATATGTTTGGTATCAATTTCATTTCCTTCCTTCACGCTTCAACCAACGCGACTCCGATTTCCTGGCTCTTGCCGAGTTCCGCCACAACCCACCACTGACTGACTGTCCGATTGTCTTCTCCACCACCACCGACCGCTAATGTGAAGTAAATGGCTGCAGCAGAGCAACTTCGCCAGTCGCCACTGTACTTTGCGAGTGGACGTCGTGAGTTTTCTCATTTCTACCCATCGTTTTTTTTTTTTTTTGTGTGTTATTATCTATTTATGAGTCATGAAATCATGATTTATGATAGTTTTCAGTTTGTTTCAAGTATGATTTTTGAATTGGAATTGGAGAGAATTAAAATTGGAATTAGAATCGGATTTAGAGTTTAGGATTTGGAATTAGATTTGATATTGAAATAGGATTTAGGGTTTGGAATTGGAGGAATTTGAAATTTGATTTATGAATGTTGGCACTTTTCAATTTTACATTACCAACAAAATATAATAGCACTACATTCAAATATGTAAAACTATCATAATAAACGACATCGCTCATATGATCGTTGATTGTCGATGTTGATCGGTCAACGTCCGCCCATGCTGATACCATTGATAGAAACTCTCTTACTTAAGAAAACAGAGAGTAGAAAACAAAGAAATATTCTGGAATACGGAAGAGGTGAATTTTTGACATCTCTTATTTAATGATTAGACGCCTCTAAGTAGGCATACATATTCAAGTCTAGAAAAAAGAAAATAGCAACTGAAACATACGTGCAGAACTGGTTCGTACAAACTCGGTAACAACAACGTTATTAAACAAATTCCATATGACTAGGACAAAGAAAACAAAATGACAGATTTATTCTACGGTGGGAAGTGGCACGATAGAAACGCACTAGGCCATGGCCGACCTTGTCATTGGGGATTTGGAAGCTCGTTTTACGAACAAATCAATGTTAACGCCTCTGGTTTGATTTTGTCATTAAACAGTGTAATGTTTTTATTGCGATTATTCAAGAGCACTTTATTCCCATCCAGAACGATAAGAATTAGTTTGTCGAAGAAAGTTTTTCTGTTTTTTTCTTCATTCTGTCGCAGTTTTTATTGAATGCTCTCATTCGATACGTAACTTTTTTTCTTCTTGAGCCTGCAGCTTGCATTCAATGCTTCAAAAACTATAAAAAGTAAGTTCAGCGAAAATAACAGAAGAATAAGAAACCAGAAAAGCCCTTAACAGGAAGTTTATTCATAAACCCAAGGCCTAACTCATTTTCTTAACATTTTACTCATGAAAATCACTGTTTTCTTCATGTACCATAGTCGAAAATCTATACTGTATCGAGTTCAAAAATCATGGGATCCTCGATCTCCAAATAGAAGCCCGACAAAATTCATCTTGTGTTCACTTCCAGGGCAAAAGTCAAATAAGAACTTGTTCAATCTACACGGCTTTGCTTGATCAGAAGAACGACAGCTACAATAACTGGAGTAGTTATCATAATCAGTGCCTGCACAATGTTGGGCTGTGTTATTTCTGGGAATATGATACTCCCATACTTAATTGCAGCTGCACCAGCAAGAGAACCAGCTCCTAATCTCAGCAAGTAATTCAAGTCCCCCTATCCCAGAAAAAACTTGCACAGGATTAATGATTATCCACAATTGAATTTTTCATTAACCATTGCTTGTGAAAGTGTGTGGCTTACCGAAGAAATGAAGGTTGCAGAATCGGGATCATTTGTGTTTTCTCTTCCAGGCTTCGAAGCTCGAACAAGTGATATATTCCTTAATGGCGCCGTGGGGAGAGCAGTTTGATGAGGGGAAAATCTTGGCAAAGTTGGATGAGGCTGCTGGAGAGTGTAAATCCTGGACACTTGTGTGGCTGCCATAGCCATATCCAGAAGCTGTGCATAGAATTGGTTTCTATGGCCTATAAAAGTAATTAGAATAATTAGGGTTGGGCTGTCAAACCTTTCACTTACTGTGATTATGGGTCTCCAATCTTTAAATACGAAGTTTTGAGTCCTCAACTTATTTAAATATGTTAATTTAGATATCCACGTGAGAAAATTGTTAATTCCGAACATGACTTTTAGTTGAATTGGAGATAAATGTTAAATAATTTGAAAACTTCGCACTTTAACGATAAGTCATGTGAAAGTCAAGTGTTACTTTAATGACTATATTGATGTATTCAGTCATTCAAAAATCCATATTCGCTAATTTAAATAGATTGGGACTTAGAACATCACTTTTGAAAGTTGTGAATCCATAACCGCGCCATATGAAAAATTGAAGAGTTCAATCTTAGAGCCCGTTTGGTAAATATTAAAATCAGATTAAAATTGAAAACTAACCGTTATTGTTGACTTTTATTAGACGAGTGGGATCCAATAACGGCTATATTTTCAATTTTAATTGGATTTTAATCGGTACCAAACAAGCTCTTAATTGTTACTAGACATAAATCAATGTAACATTTTCCCTTTTTTCTAAATTTTTTTGATGAATGACCAGAAAGTTGAGCCCATGAGGCAAGTCAAGCTCAGATTTTGGTAAGCAAAGCTTGTGGACTTTTCAAGTCAGTCCAGACAGGCGAACTCGTAGGGTGGTCCGGTGGATGATTTCCCTTATTTATAACTTTACTTAATTAAGCTTAACATCTTTGTTTTCTATCTCGTATTTAATTTATTTAGATTTTCTTTAAGGCTCCGTTTGATAGAAAGATGGAAAATGGGTGAAAAGAAAATGTTTTACAGGGAAAAGATTTTCCTAGAAATTGTTTTGCTGGGAATTGTAATTAATTGTGTTTGATTGGTATAATTTTCCATGGAAAATATTGAAAGTTTGGTGTCCGTTTGACTTTATTTTTTATGAAA
>CAIGRF010328959.1:2238-13091 GCA_903798235.1 Fraxinus ornus | reverse complement strand
GTTTCGCCAACTTTTTTGTTACAGCAGCAGACCTGCAGATCACCCCATTCACCCCATCCCACTCACACGCACAGCGCCCCCACCATAAAAATCCTAAACTGAAAGCACATAAAGTGTCTCCAATAGATGAATCTACATTAAAATTTGGAGATGCTCTCAGTCTGCAAAATCAGTTGTTTTAGGTTTTTAGTATTGACAATTTTGTGGATAAAATGATTAATTTATAATGTGTTTTAAAAGTCAAGGATCTATGATTCATTTTGTATAAATTAGATTATGAGGTCTAGGGTTCGAGCATGAAACATGAAGAAACATGACACCGTATTTTTGCTAGCCTTTCGCCTGGACACTGCTCGAGTGACAAAAACAAAATCCCTGCCACTCGCCTGTCGCCTGACTCTCGCTCGAGCGAGAGGTCGTCGCTCGCGAATCATCGCGGATTAGCTCGAGGGATAGGATTATACGAAAAACCATAATTTGCGTTTTTAAATAGATTTTTTCGACCCATTCAACTCAATTACCATTTCCTATAAATATCCAAGCCATTAGACGAATTCTAAGGTGGTTTTCATTATTTTTATTGCCTCATCTTATTCTCTAAATATCCAAGAAAATATTCTTTCATTGTGATTCATCATTCTTTCTTGAGATCATATAACTATCTGTTTGGGAAAAAATATCAAACTCATTAAACCGAAACACCAACTACTTCCTATTGGTTATAAGAGGTATTTTCTCAATGGAACTTCAAAGGTTACTGGAGGTTGAGAGAGGTTGGACTGCAAGCACAGGAAGAGCACAAGGCCTAGGAGCAGGATCTTGGAATTCCGTTGGAAAGGGACAATTATAGAAGATCTTGGAGCAGACCTTGGAGTAAGCAGAAAATAAATTGGGAAGTCTAGTGGAGTTGGCTAGATAGCATCTAACTATAACTCACTATGTATTGTCTATAGTGGATGTAACTTGCTTGGTCGCAAAGTTTTTACCCAATTAGGGTTTCTCCATCATTATTTTGGTGTTCATTATTTATTATTTTCTTTATTACTAAGGTATTCAAATTTAGGGAAATTGACTTGTTTGATTAAGTGTTTGGAAACAATTAAAATTCCACACCTAGGGTCAAAACAAAAAATGGATAATTAAATAATCATTCGATAACTTAGTAGCCATTAATTTGGTAATCTGTAACTTTCAAGTGGTATCCAGAGCAATACCCGATTTTTCAATTTGTATCAGAGCCCAAATTCGTTCCTCGACCCATATTATCTAGATGAGTAATTCATTATCCGTCCTGCCATATTTTGATGACAGTAATTATGCCTACCGGAAGGTTAGGATGAGAGCCATTTTAAAATCCATGGATGAACGTATCTAGCTTAGTGTTGTAAATGGTTGTGTTACACCTTTTTCTACGGTTAATAATGAAATAATCCCCACCCCTGTTGCTAATTAGACTAGAGCGAACTTAGATGAGTGTAACTGAAATAGCAAAGCCTTACATGCTCTATAAAGCAGTATTCTCTTAAGAGTTTAGGAGAGTGTCTATGTGTGAGGTATCCAAATAGGCTTGGGATGTTCTACAGACCACACATAAGGGAACTCATGCTGTTAAGAACTCGAGATTGCAAATGCTGACCACTAGGTTTGAAGAGATTATGAGGAAAAAGGAATAGTCAAAGGGAATCTTCGGATTCAAATTCTCCTGATGAAGAGGAGTTAGCGTACTTTGTTAAAAAATTTCGAAACATATTTAGGAATAAAAGTAAACGTCAAGAGAAGCACAAAACTTGTACTAGTGAGTCTAGGAAGAGTTCTAAATCTGTAAGATGTCATAATTGTTGAAGTTTGGCCACGTTAGGAGTGAGTATTCTAGCAGTTAGTGAAATTCGAATAAGGCTATGAATGCTACTCTCACACATGACGAGTCTAACTCGGACAATCAAAGTGAGAAATCCACTCGTGAGGGAAGTGAAACTATATTACCTTTATTACTAGAATTAGGAATGAATCTGATAAAAGGAGTGAGAAGGATGAGAACATAAGTAGTGGTGATGATTCAGATAGTGAGGAAGATTCTGATAGTGATGAACATATCTATGAGGCTTATGATAAGGTGTATGAGGAGAGTCTTAAGATTCTAACTAAAAATAAAGCCTTAAGTACGAGAGTCATGGAACTTGAGTCGAAAAATGAGAAACTCTTATCTTACATTCAGGAATCTACATTAACCTTGAGTGAGTTGAAATCCATGAATGAATCTTTAGATACTTAGGTTAGGAGTCTCACTAGTGAGTTTGAGAAGACCTCTAGGAGAGCTAATGAGTAGACGTTGAAAAGGAAACCTTAGAAATCCAGGTTAAAAATCTTCTAAGCGATCTAGAGTATTCCAATTCTCGAATTCTTGCATTTTCTAGTGGTTCTAAGAAGCTAGATAACATTTTGGGAATGGGCAAGCCTGCTAGTAATAAGGGAGGTATGAGATACAAAAAAAATTATCATGATGTTGCTAGTACGTCCAAGATCACATTTTTCCTTGGTATTGACGAACTTAAACATATGTCTAACCCTGAACCTGAGAATAAGAGATATATAGGACAGAGACCTACTAGACAGCGTAGGTCCCGCTAACCTAGGAATAGACGTCAGCAATCACATACATTTGGTCCGGGGTTTATCCTTACATATTTTCATTACGATGACTTAGGACACATAAGACCTAGGTGTCGTCATTTTCTGAATATAAATAGAAACAAAAACTTAAATAGAAATAAGAATTAGGAGTTTGTTGGCCAGATTGACTTTCTTACTAATCAGATGAGCCAATTGACCAAGTTAATGATACAGATAACTATGAATATTCCTGTCACTAGGCAAGTTTGGGTGAAGAAAAGTGATGCAAAATTTTGAAATAGATCACGGTGCTCTTAAAAATAAGAACATTTGAATACCTAACTAATTATGCATTTTTGGTGCATGCTCATACTTTAACATTTGAATTTGTTTGTTGTGATCAAGTATGGGTTTAATCGATAAGTTGTAACATAGTTTCCATTTCTGGCTTAGGTTATTATGAAGTACTTAGTATAGGTGTCTTCATGTATCATCTGCACTACACACACTATGTTATTATTAGTGGTACTATACCGCGTGTGTGAGATTTGGTATGATAGTCACATGTTAAAAATGTGACTTTGAACTTGAATTGACCATATTTATTAGACCTAATTTTAAGTTTGTCCCGATAATTAAAGCTCAATAGCTTATATTCATTTTCGAAACCTATTTGACTCGAGCAATTAACCTTGAGGAGTTTCTCATAACCTGTTATCTATGGTCAACTGACTAGGGTTAATTGACATAAAGCTCGTTACAGGGGTCATCTTAGTCGTTTGATGGAAAAGGACATGCACTTAAGATGTAAAAAATTTGAGGAGCTTAAAAAATATAAAAAATAATAATAAATATATATGAAAAATATATGCAAAGAGTCATGGAGAGAAAATAAATACTTTTCTTTATACGTCCTAATATGTTTTTAGTGGTTTGGCTTTTATTAGTAGAAGAATATACTTATGGCAGTGATGGCCTGTCATTTCTCACAAAATTAAAGTTTAGAGTCCTGGTTACAAAGGATTAGTGACACTTTACACACATGAGTCACTTATACAATTTACTTAATGTTAACTTGAATTGAGTATATGGGAATGTTTACTGTACATTGATTATACTTATGCATGCTAACGACTGCATTTTGGAGTGATTATATGTTAATGTTAAAAGTTTTTTTTATCCCTTCGTCATTTGTGACAAAAAAAGAGGGAAAGAGTGTAAAACGTTTTGTTGTTGAACTAGTAAAGTAAGAAGAGGGAGATTAATTGATAGTGAAGTAAAAGTTTTGAGTTTTTATTTAGATGTAGATTAATTGATTTTATTGCATTCCATATAATAATGCTTGGTTCGTTGAGTTTTCGATGATTTTGTGATGCTAATGTTTTTGTTGGTGTTTGGATTAACATTAGTGTTATGTCTCAATCTAATTAGTTTTGGTATCTTGTGTTTAATTGCTATATTTCTTGTATCAAGTATTTTTATACTAGGTATTTGAGTTGTAAACTATAGGAAACGGGTTTAACAAGAAATGCAAGTGATATGCAGTTTGATTAGATTTTTTTTTTTTTAGTTTTTTGACTTATTGTGTATTTTGTCATAGAATGCCAATGGAGGAATTTGTTAGGTTTTTAGTGTTGGCAATTCTATGGAAAAAATGACTAATTTGTAATGTGTTGTAAAAGTCAAGGACTTAGGGTTCAATTTGTATAAATTATGTTATGATGTCTAAGGTTCGAGCATGAAACATGAAGAAATATGGCACCGTCTTTTCACTAGTCTATCGCCTGGACACTGCTCGAGCAACAAAAATAGAATCCCCGTGAATTGCTTGTCGCCCGGCTCTCGCTCGAGCGAGAGGCTGTCGTTCGCTTATCGTCGCGGTTTAGCTCGAGCGACAGTATTATACGAAAAACCTTAATGTGCATTTCTAAATAGATTTTTCGACCCATTCAGCCCAATTACCCTCTCTATAAATATTCAAGCCATTGGACTAAATTCTAAGGTGGTTTCATTGTTTTCATTATCTCATCATTTTCTCTAAAGATCTAAGAACATATTCTTTCATTATGATTCATCATTTTTTCTTGAGATCATATAACCATCTGTTTGGGAAAAACATCAAACACGGTAAACCAAAACACCACCTACTTCCTATTGGTCATAGGAATGTACTTTCTCAGTTGAACTTCAGAGATTGCTGGAGGTTGAGAGATGTTGGACTACAAACATAAACAAAGTACAAGGGCTTGGAGCAGGATCTTCAAATTTCGTTGGGAAGAGACGATTGCAGAAGATCTTGGAGCAAGTCTTGGAGTTAGCACGGAATAGATCAAGAAGTCTAGTGGAGTTGGCTAGATAGTATCTGACTGTGACTCACTTCATATTGTCTATAGTGGAGGTAACCAGTTTGGTCGTGGAGTTTTTACCCACTTGGGGTATCATTTTGGTGTTTGTTATTTATTGCTTTCTTTATTACTGTGGTATTCAAATTTCAGGAAATTGACTTGTTTGATTAACCATCTAGAAATAATTTAAAGTGACTTGTTGCTTTTGATTGATTAATTCAAACGTAAGGTCAAAACTAAAAATCGATAATTAATAACAATTCGGTAACTTAGTAGCCGTTAATTGGGTAATCCGTATTCAAGTGGTATCCAGAGCGACACCCGATTTTTCAATTGGGACCTCCAAAATCTTAATCATGGTGCCCATTTTTAATCATTTTAAAATAGTAATATTCATATCATGTAAATCATAGATTTTTACTCCTTTTATTATAAGCACACGAAGAATGAGAGTGATACTTTATTTATTTATATTTAATTAGGTTTTCTTGGTGTAGACTAATCTTATTTAAAAATGTCATGGTTGTGACCCAAATTCCTTGTGATTTGGAAGTTTGGTTTATGGAGGAAGTCGAGATCATTTTGGTTTAGAAGTTTGGTTTCATAAAAGATCAAATGTCATCATGGATTGGTAGTTTGATTGGAATAAAGACTTTGGGATGGTTGAAAAAGTGTTTTGGAAGTACTAGGATAGAGCCAGAGCATCGGGAGTAAAAAAGAGAAGCAGAACTGCTGGCGTCCCAGCGCCGAGTGGGTGGCGCCGCTTGTTCGAGAATGAATTTCATTCCTATTTGATTTTTGACGTGATTTTGTGTTTTACTTATTCATAACTCTAATATTTAACTCCTATAAATACTCCACAAGTTATAGGCTCTATAGAGACTTAAGATAACAATTAGATCAATATTTTATACATTAAAAACTTGGGAGAATTATTTATATTTAGATTGCGTGAATCAAATCTTGTAAAGACAATTTTAATTTTTTGGTACAATAAGTTATCCTCTTTCGCAAAAATCTTGGTTGTTGTGTGATTCATTATTTTTCATATTACACATTATTCTTGTCTTTAATTATTTGGTCGGATTCACAACAAGTGGTATCAAAGCGATTCTAGTATCTTGCTTGTTTTCTAACAAGGGGTATTAGAGCTAAGTTTTTTTGACGGGTTCCTGGGAGGTCCAAATTGGTTGGTAAAACGAGATTTGAACAAGGTCAATTGTTTCAAAGATGACAATTATGAAATTTGAGATTTCTCTTTTGGCTCACAACAATAAATTTCTTTGTAGTAGATCAAGATGCGAACGATACTTTGTTGGGGATAGATAGAATGCATGCAACAAATCTTGCGGAGAAGAAGCAACAGAAGGATCGGAAAGCTCTATCACAAATACATCTTCATGTTTCTAATCAAATTCTTCAGTACGTGGTAAATGAGAACATGTCGCAGGGTCATGGTTAAAATTGGAGCAGCTTTGTATGACAGAGCCTAACAAGTAAGTTACGGCTGAAGCCGCACTCGTATTTTCATTGCTTAACAAAAGGTGGATCTTTTGAAGATCATCTGTCAGTGTTCAAGAAAATTGTAGCTGACATAGAGATCATGGAGGTCAAATATGATGAAGAGGATTTATGGCTGATATTATTATGTTCGTTGCCTTCTACATAAGTGACTTTTAGAAATATCATTTTCTATAGTCGGGATACTCTTAAGATATGATGTGCTTTATTCTAAAGAGAAGATGAAGCATCTGGTCGTCGATTTAGATGTATAGGCAGAAGGTCTTGTTGTTCGTGAGAGAAAGACATGTAGTCATGGAAGGGACAGAGTTAAGGATAGCAACAATGATAAAGTATGTTGGTATTACAACAACAAGGGACACAAGAATAGAAGTGTTATGAGTGGCGAAACGGTTTTCTACTAAAGATTAGAAGGAACAACCATAAAATTTCAATAATGTTAATCGTGCAGGAGAAAACAGTGATGGAGATCTTTTGGCGATTACTAAAGGTGACTTCAAACCTGACGAGAATCGGATTCTTGATTCAGCTTGTACTTTTCATATGTGTTTTAAACGGGATTTGTTTTCTTCATATGAAACAGTTATAAGGAGTTCCGTGATGATGAGAAATAATGAGCATTGTAATATAATTAGGATCAATAATATCAAATTAAGATCTCTGATGGGATATTTAGAACAATTGGCCAGGTTCGACATGTTCCACGTATAAACAAGAATGTAATTGAGTGCCCTTGATTCAAAACGGTACAAGTGTATCGGTGGATGTGGAGTTCTGAAAGTTAGTAAAGGTACTCGAGTTGTGTTAAGGGGATAAAAAAAGTCCCGATTATATGGCGGCCACTATGGATGCAGTTGCAGCTTATGGTTTAATAAACAATAACTCGGGTAGAGTAGGTTGTGATTGTGTTGTTCGTGGTGGTTCGAACAATAATACTGCGGAATCTTCGAGTAGCTTAGGTGGAGCCGTTGTGATCTTTTTGATAGTGGTAATCAAGCAAGTTTAGCGACTCAGGTGGAATTGTAATTGCTTGAGGTAATTTGAGCAGGTTTATTGACTCGTTGGAGAAGAATGGGATGATTCACGCAAGGCAATTATGTTGGTAAACATGGCTCGAATTTAGTTCACAGTTACTAATTATGCCTAGCAGTAGCATGTGGTGTCCAGTTGGGACATGGTGGAAGAGTTGGAGAATGACTTGAAGAGTGAAGACTTAATTTCTTGATATGGAATTTGTGTGAAGGTGGAGTTTGTTATGTTTTTGACTCAAATTCCATGTGAATTGGAAGATTGATTCATGGAGGAAGCCGAGATAATTTTGGTTTAGAAGTCCGCTTTGATAAATTATCAAAGTTCATCATCAATTGGGAGTTTAATTGAAATAAGGACTTTAGGATGGTTGAAAAAGTGTTTTGGAAGAACTAGGATGGAGCCGAGGCGCCTGGAGTGAAAAATAGAAGTAGAACTGCCAACGTCCCATCGTCGCGTGACGCCGCTTGTTTCGGGAAGGAATTTCATTCTTGTTTAGTTTTTTTATGCGATTTTGTGTTCAACTCCATCCATGACAATTAAATTATTTTTGTAGACATTAAAAATTGATGTGAACCCACGTAGCCATTGTAGCTATAGAACCCATGACAAATTAAATCAAACTCAAGAAAGCCATAAATCAACGTTTGAAAGAAAACTCGACCTAATAAATTATTGAACCAAAAAATAAGACAATTTCAACATGATATCTTGACCTCGTGATCACATAATTTATAAACCTTACTTGAATTGTTAAACGTCACAAGAATTTAATTCTTTATAAGTTTGAAATTATTTTGATGAAGAATGAGAAGAAATCAATATGTGCAATAATATCTCTCAAATGGTTTGTCTTTACATTGAATGTAATGAGTCTTATTTATATGGAACTTATAAAATCTAATTAAAAACGGAATTAATCCTTAAAAGATATCGTACAAAAGTTTTAACTAAAATAGAATTTTAGGTGAAATTTGAAAAATACGCGTCCAGAAATGCACTATGTGGCCGCTTATGACTTCCTTCATGCGGTCGCGTAGATCAGTTAATGACCTTTAGCTTGATTTCGGTATGGAGACATGCGGCCGCATGCCTGGACACACTATGCAGTCGCATAGGTCTTCAATTCAGCTCCATTGCCCATTGCTTGAACCAAATTGATCCATCTTGTTTCTTCTTTCAAGTCCAGTATGAAATTTGTTCATTAATTTGCTTGTTGTGATTGATATTTAGTCCATTGTAGCCTAAGTTAGCAATCACATAGCTTCCTTAACCTTCTTTACCCATGATCTCGTCATTGGGCCTTCCTTCAGAATCAATAGATCCTTGCCCTTGCTAGCTCTCGTACCATGGCTTTATTGAGAAATTTTAAAGAATTGTTTAAATTTAAATTAAGAGAATCAAATCTTATAAAGACAAAATTTTAATTTCTTGGTATAATAAATTATCGTCTTCCACGAAAAGTTTGGTTGTTGTGTGATCTACTATTTTTCATATTATTATTGTCTTTAATTATTTGATCAGATTCTCAACAAGTAATATCAGAACGATTTTGATATCTTGCTTGGTTTCTAACAAAAAAAAAATGTTTTTAATGGAACTAATTACTCTACAACATGCATGTTTAACAATAAATTAATCTTTTTCTTAATAAATTTGAAACAAGTAATGTGTGCATGTTTTACAATATATTAATCTTTTTCTTCATAAATTTGAAACAAGTAATGTGAATTTCTTTCACACTTTCATTTCACGAGGATTTTGTCCTTTTGCCGTCCAACAATCGTTATCATAAAAAGATAGCAAAATCTCATAGGTTTAACCTTGTTTGGTGAAAATTAAAATAAGATTTTTATTAGAATTTAATAAAAGTTGAAAAAATATATATTGAAAAGTTATGCATTTTATAAAATATATGATTAAATTAATGATTGACTTTTACTTCTACATTTCCGTTTTAGTTGATCCATCACTCAAAATTCTTATAAAAGTTCTCCGTTTATATAATGTAGGATTACAGATGAAATCAGTAAGTTTCTGAATGCTCGAATTTCCATGAATGCTTTGTTGTAATTTGACAATACAATCATGCTAAGAACAAGAATCACGTATATTAATTGATAGTTTGAAATTTATACCTGCAGAAGACATTTTGTGTGTGTGAATATTATCAGCTAGATCTTCCTCTCTTTTCTCTTTCAAAAATAATTAGTCATCAATGGGTAAGCCAATAAATGATATAGAGAGGAGAGGGGACCTAGCCTTTATATAAAAAATTATTAAGTCGTCTCATTACCGACTTTAGACCTAATTAGGATTTAGATAATTGTGGCCCACATATTTAAAATTACCACATTATAAAAATATGGAAAATTCTTGATATACATTATCCATAATGCACACATGGCGGTGTGTGCATTATGGATACCATTATGGTATCCATAAGAGGGGGGCCGTCATGTGTACATTATGGATATTAGTATCCATAATGTACACCAAGTACGGCTCTAAAAATATAGCCCACAAGGTGTATAACGATCCAAGTGATCACTAATATATTGAGCCTAATCACAATATCATTGCAAATCATACATTTAACCCGTAAAATTCGCGAGCTCACGTAATAAAATCATGCTTAAGTGCAGAAATTGAACCTGGTAAATTTTAGGATATGTAAGCAGGCAGGAGAATATTAATACAGCGCCGAATTATTTCTTAGCTACCGTATATGATCAGTCTCTTGAAGTGGTAGACAAGAAAGATACATGCACCGCCAGTAATATTTCTCTCTCTCTCGTCATCCATGGCCTGACAGTGCCAAAACCCTATTGCCAATCTTCTTCTCCTTCCATGTGATCCCTTCTTCCTCTTCTTAATCAGCATCCCTTTTTTTTATTCTATCTTCTCCCAGAAACACTGATTTCTTTTCTTCCTTGTTGATTCTCTGAGAGAATCAGATTCATCTGATATATAACTTGTTCTATATTTAGTATCCCTCCAGAAAGATTGTGGGGCTTTCATCTGAAAGAGATATATACCTATATTTGATCGATCAGATATTTATTTTGATATGGGGAGAGTGAAACTTCAGATCAAGAAGATTGAAAATACAACAAACAGGCAGGTCACTTTCTCAAAGAGAAGAAATGGATTAATCAAGAAAGCTTATGAACTTTCTGTACTTTGTGATGTTGATGTTGCTCTTATCATGTTTTCTCCTTCCGGAAGAGTCAGCGTATTCTCAGGAAACAGAAGGTGAAAATTAAATAATGTTCTTGTGATTACTATTCTGTTCTCGGGACTAACAACTATTAATAGGTTAAATTGTTCTCTTTTTTTTTTTTTTTT
>CAIGRF010328948.1:3461-27493 GCA_903798235.1 Fraxinus ornus | reverse complement strand
TATATATGAGGAGTAAACCAGTTGAAAAATTAATCCTTACATTCTACACAGTAATTTATAATCCTTCATTATTGATATTAATAAATTCCGCTCTTCTGGCCATGGTATATTTTTACCACGTAAAAATGTGTTCTTGTTTGTTTTCATATTGTCATATTATTCCCATTTCTTCATTTACTAATCAAGTGGTATCGATTCTGTACTTAATTCTTAACGAAACTTGCTCTCAAAAATATTCATTTGTTCTTAATGTGCTCGTTCTCAACATTCCAAATGTTCATTTTGTTCGGGACAAGATTCACTAGGGAACATTTCATGCGCCCCATGTTTTTTTAATTGATTAATTGGTAGACTCACTCATGAGACCTTCGTCTACAACTTGATTTCAACTATTACAGATTACATTGCCCATATTTGTTGGAGATTAAAATTGTGGGACTCGTGTAATATATGGTTAAGATTGATTGTTAACTTTAACTTAAATTAAAATTTGAGTTTTGATCATTGCCAAACAGGGGCATTGTAAATATTATCAATATACAGATTAAATTCGCGTTCTTCAATTATTTTAGCTCCAAATGTAAATCTTGACGGTTTGAGCAAGCTCAATGTTCAAAAAGTGTTCAGTATCTTTTAAGGTAGAGTTGTTACGTGTCAATACTTCAATTTTAGTTTTGTAGCGTAATCACTCAATTGGAAAAATGATATTTGCAAGATTTGTAAACCTTTGAGTTATCTTTCCAATACACTTTAAATCACCTCAATTGATATTGGGAAAGAAAGATATGACCAAAATAATGAAAACTACCCGATAGAAAATGTTGCTTATACTATGCAGCCGCATAGTTAAAATCACTTGTCGCCGCAACTACCCCTAAAGGACACTTTTTGGCTGATGAAGATCCTTCTATGCAGCCGCACCTTCTTGCTCTATGAGGCCGCATGGTGTTAAAGTGTGGATGCGATTTTTGATTTCCTTATTTTCATATAAACTAGAACTCATCCAGAACTCGGAGAAACCTCACTAGACCCAAAATTCATATATTCTACACGTTTTTGAGGTGAAAAACAAGATCAATTCATCAATCAAATACGAATTTTCCCAAGATCATTGAATTTATCTCCTTCCTCTTCAAGATTCATTCAAACTAGAAATAAGATCGGATCGTAATAATCATAGGTTGATGTATATTGAAAGAGAACATTTAACAGCGCTATCGGTTATAAAAAATGCATGAAATTGATTAGACTATTAATTGATAATTGAAATAGATTAAAATATGGAGAATCGTGAATTCAATACAACCATTCACATTCAATAAAATCACGATTTACTTGCTTCATTAGTATAGATCAGAAGTAACATAAATAACCACAAACTCACCTTTTTGCTATCACTGCTCACTCGAATTTAGTGTTAACTATTGAACTATATTTTAAACCTTATTTCTCGTTGGAACAATAAACTAGAAACTCACCATTTACTTGTACAACGATTCCGTACGTTTGAGAGTTTCAACGTAACAAGAAGAGTGAGATGCGAGCACTTGTGTTTGTTCTATAGTGATGCACTCTAAACTTGATTATTAAATCTTTTGAGCTATTGGGCGGAGCTTGAGGACGTAGGGCGATAGCAGTAAAAATCTATTGTCCTTATTTTCCGCACTCCAATTTTCTGATATTTCTTCATATTGTTACCTTGAGTTTCTCAATTACTTTTATACACGTTAAGTGACTTGATTCGTGTACGGGGTGTTTAGCCCTCCGGGACCGTCTATGTAAATGCCATATAACAAATTGAAGTTGACAAGTATATATTTTAGTGAGAATTTTAGTACAATATTTGATATTCATTTTAATGCAATTTTTTGTCAAATTATGAATTTCATAACAAATCGATATAATTACATTTTTTTTAGAATATCAGTGATACCAAAATTTGTTTTTGAGATTACGCGTTCAACAAGTATATGTTTTACATGTCTCATGACTGATTATCTAATATCGTAACTATTGGATTGTATATAAATGAGAATTTATAACTATTTTTCTAAATAATTTTCGTATCGTGTTGCAGTTGGATTGTGTAATAGCTTTTGAAGAGAAGCTACACTGACATTAAAAAATAAAAAAATAAAATAGATTGAGAGGTGATTTTTCTTTTCTTTTTATTTTTATAAATTTTTTTGAACTTATATGGCTCCACTCATTTATTTTCTTCATAGTATTATTTTACAATAAACAAATTAGGTACCGTTTAAAATTTACAAATGAAACTCTAATTTCTTAGATCTTGTAAAACCATTGCTCGAAGTTGAAGTTGTCAGTTAGACTTTTTTCTCTTTAGGCTTGTTTGAGCCCCATTTTGTCAAAAAATCATTTTTTTAAAATTAATTTTAAGTGCACATTCTTCAATAAAAAATCTTACACGTAAATCGATATTTTTTTTTTAACTACGCATTATCCAAAAATCACTATTCTATAATGCATTTCCCCCCCCTAAAATGGGGCTCGAACAAGGGCGAAATGAGCTTTATCCATGCTACAAAATTATTTTTCTATCGGTTCGCGGTTCGCTGTCTATTTTCAACTCATTAGTTTTGACCAATTTGAAATAGAGTTTGCAATAGTAGATTAGCATCGTACTCTTTTTTTATAAAATAATTATCAAGCAAGCAAAACATTATAACATTTTTTTATTAAGTTCTTGTTGGATCCCTATTATTTTTAAAATATTTTTTTTCTCTCTCGTGTATTCTTCAATACAATGGCATTACATATAAACCCAATTTTTTTTAACCACACATTCTCTATCAAAATATTATTTTAAAATGCATTTTCATCAAAAAAATGGTGCTCAAACGGCTCTAAAATTTGATGCCATCAATTAGCCCCATTTGGACTTCATTAAAATTTAATTTAAGAAAAATGTATTTAATCTAAAATAGTGATTTTTTGGAGATTCTGTGGTTAAAAAATAAAAAAAATTTAATTTACGTATAATATTATTTTATCGAAGAACGTGATATTAATGAAATTAGGAGAGAGAAAAATGCAATTTTACCTAAAATGGAGCTCAAACATAATGTCTAATTTTTTATATGCTAAAAATTCTGATAAGACTACAGCTAGCCAGTGGCAGCACAAATCAAATTAGACTGCTTAATTATTACAACTCACTATCAACTGGAATATGGGATAATTTATTTTATTTTTTTCATAATCTCGAATTTGTTCAAACTAATAAAAAATAAAAATAATTTGGGCCCTGTTTGAGCCACTTTTTTCTTCCATAAAAATGAAAAATATGGTCGTTATTCATTACATCAAATCATCAATTTTAGTGGGTGTTTGACACCCATTCTTTTGAAGAATGAGCTTTTGAATGGTGATTGATGTAGAGAATATGTAGTTAAAAAGTAAGAAGAATTTTTTGATTTATGTGTAATATTATTTTATTTAGAAAATGTATGGTTAAAAATAAGTACTGTAGAAAAATGAGAACGAGAATGAAATTAAAAATGGGTGTCAAACAAAGGCTAAATTTCTATCTCTTGTGTGGAGCCCAATAATGACTATATTTTTCATTCATATTCTAGAAAAATGTGGTTCAAACATGGCCTTGATCTGTATCAATTCACATGGCATATGCTCCCTAACGTGGCAAGATTTCATTAGCTGGTTGAATAATTGATTGAATCTCAAAATACAATTACAGAGAAGCACGCGCGAAAGATTAGGTAGTCCTTCTCCCCCAAACCAAATGGGCAAATCCCAATCAGCTTGTTTGAACTCCATTTTTGTAAAATAAATAATATTATTTTATTTTATTGAAAAATATGTGATTAAATAAGGCAAAATTCTATTTAAAAATTTATTTTCTGGGAAAAAAAAATAGTAAAAATATAATCTTGCTCTTATTTGTTTAAAATTAATAAATAGAGATACTTAAATAGTTGGCAGACATCCGGTGGTTTCTTGAAGGAAAATCCATCTGAATTCCGCACTTGGATTAAATTCTGGACAGAGGGAATTGAGTTGGATTCGTTCACCAATTACGCGTTCTTCTCAATATAAAGGTTCGTCTATTTTTGTTCGGTTTCGGGGGAATAGATTTTGAATTTTATTGTCTTTTCCGTGCACACGTTTTTTTGGTTTTGGGCCATGCAGTCACTTTCAGAGTTTTGGATTCAATTAGATTGG
Organism: Fraxinus ornus; assembly: GCA_903798235.1. Taxonomy (NCBI): domain Eukaryota; kingdom Viridiplantae; phylum Streptophyta; class Magnoliopsida; order Lamiales; family Oleaceae; genus Fraxinus; species Fraxinus ornus. Next base: position 23,290 of record CAIGRF010328948.1, on the reverse strand, counting down.
GTGGATAATTTCGAATTTGGGAATCAAACGGTTAGGGTTTCTGTGCTTGGAAATTTTGATTTGGTGATCAAGGAAGTGAAGTATCCTGGGGTTTGAATTTTTATTAGATTGAGAAGCTTCGTTGCAGCTTTTGGTACTCGTGATATTGGGCATCGATTGACAGAATTGTAACTGCACTTCTTTTGGAATTTTGAGAGGTTTTTGATAGAAATTCATCAGGACTTTGTGACTTTGGTCATGTCATTAGTGGAATAGCTGATTGAATTTTGTAGTTGGCTATTGTTTGGGTTGGACTTCTGTGATTATTGCGTGTGGTTCTTCAGGGGATTGGATGGATATAAGAATCAACGGATGAGAACAACACAATGATAGGGAAAGGGCATCTCGATGGATGCCTCAGATAGGACATTCTCTGATATAGTGGGCTTATTGAAATCGTGGATCCCCGGACGGTCTGAGCCGGCTAATATGTCTAGGGTTTTTTGGATGCCGGATCAGAGCTGCAGAGTGTGCTACGAGTGTGACTCACAGTTCACCTTGTTCAACCGTAGGCACCACTGTCGACTTTGCGGTCGAGTTTTCTGTGCCAGGTGCACTTCAAACTGGATCCCCACAACGTTTAGTGACCCGAAGACACCACAAGAAGACTGGGATAAGATTAGGGTCTGCAATTTCTGTTTTACGCAATGGGAACATGGATCGACGGGGACAGTTGATAATGGGATACACGTTGCCACCCTGGACCTTAATTCTACTTCTCCTTCAGAAACTAGTTTTATTAGTACCAGGTCTAGTGGAACCTGTGACAGTAGTAACATTACATTTGCATCAATGCCACAATCGACTGGACTTAGCCCACATCAATCAGAAGCAGCAATGGAAAAGACTACACATAGGAAAAGTGTTGCAGCAGCAATGAATAAAGAGAATGCTGTAGACATAATAGAACAGAATCAGTCTGCTGCCCAATTTGAATTTTGTGCAAACAGGTTCTTCTTTCTGCAACCTTAAATATAAGTAGCATAGTGTTACAGCTCCAATTCTTGCTTAAAATGGTAGATTGCATAAAATATTGAACATTGATGGTCCTTACCAGCTAGTCTCTTAGACCGGTCACATAAGGTGCAGTTTGAAGGCATTAAACATGTTTTTTTTTTCTTCTTATTTATTTTTATATATCACTAAATAACGTTCTTTTTTATCTTGTTTTTATGGATTGCCATTTAGTTAACTCGAGTATCTGGTCTATAATGTTCAGCACCCCCAACTTGTTCAAGAAGCCAATTTAAATTTTACATAGAATCTTTGTTTGCTGTAAGATATTACTTTCCAGTTTCCTCCTGCTGCTGTCTGTTGTGTCTTCAATTCACAATGCACTGAACATAATATTTACACCAACCATCATACAATACCTAAAACAATTCTATGGCATGGTATGATCTGATTTATTCATTTCGATTGAGGATTGCGTATTTGCAAAATAAACATTTCTTTTATATGAAGTTTTACTTGCCTATTGAGCCTGTCATATGATTGGAAGAGTTGCTAGTCGACCTTTATATACCTTTTTTGCGCAGATTACAATAAGGAGATGAAGTTCAGCTGTACAAATTATTTCTAGAACAAATGAACTATCAATAGACACAATTGGGAAGTGCTCCTCTGAATGTTGTATTGATTGTCAATATCATATCTAACTTGTGCTTTGTCTCGAATTAGGAATTTTATGTGCCATCTATGCCCTAACTGCTTCTATACCCAAGAAAGATTAAAGAAAATGCTGATATCATAATCTCTAGCATTTCATTTACTATCGACTAGATTATCTTCATGTGCTGGCAACTTATTTGACATCAATAGCTATATTAACTGAATATTATTCAATCAGGAGTGATGCTGATGATGAAGAATATGGAGATTATCATTTAGATTCCGAAAGAAGGCATTTTTCCCAGTTTAATGGCTACTATGATCCGGTTGAGTTTGATGTTATTGACAATGACTACGAATCACATAAGGTGCATCCTGATGGTGAAGTCGTTGATATCGCTTTGTTACAAAATAGTTTTGAATCTCCAGCTTCAGAAGTCCACCAGATTGTGGAAAAAGAAGTTGAACACGATATTGGTGATGAATGTGAAAGACCCTCTTTATGCACGACTAAAGATGTTGATGCTGAACCCATGGATTTTGAAGACAATGGAGATCTCTGGCTCCCTCCTGAACCAGAAGATGAAGAAGATGAAAGGGAACCACTTCTTTGTGATGATGAAGATGATGAGGACCCTACTGGAGAATGGGGATATTTTCGTAATTCAAGCAGCTTTGGGAGTGGGGATTATAGAAGCAGGGACAAATCTAATGAGGAACACAAGAAGGCTATGAAAAACGTGGTTGATGGACATTTTAGGGCTTTGATATCTCAGCTTTTGCAGGTGGAGAACCTCCTTTTGGGAGTGGATAATGATAAAGAGTCTTGGTTAGATATAATTACATCATTGTCATGGGAGGCTGCTACATTATTAAAGCCTGATACAAGCAAGGGAGGGCAAATGGACCCCGGGGGATATGTGAAGGTAAAATGTCTAGCTTCTGGGCGCCGCAGTGAGAGGTAACGACTTTTATGTGACTCCACTCTTCTAACTCGCAATTGGCTGTTTTATAGATTTTTTATAACATTTATTTTATTTTATTTTTTGAATGCGATGGGTTGCATCATAGAGATTTCAAGAAATCCTACCATGTCTATATTTACCTGAGCATGTTTGAGGAAGTAAAACTTGCAGACCAAATTGCCTATGACCAACTAGACTTGGGCCCAAGATTTAGGCTTTCTACCTTGTGCCTCGACCTGGGAAGCTGCTGCAAATAAATAAAATATAGCCTACAATTACCTGCACAGACTTGCAGCTCTTACTGAAGCTAAACGGGGAAACTGAAAAAGGACCCCAAGCAAAGGACAGTTGTTAAAGTACAACAAACTTAACCTAGTCTCTACTACTAAGAGCCAACTTTAAACACAAATAAAGTGCATGAAAGGCTAAAAGTGTGTGCACAAATCGACTAACTTTGCAAACTTTTTCATCCTCAAAGTTCACTTTTTATATGGAGTTCATCATTAAGATAGAGAATATGTTATTGTTGAAAGGTTTCTTACCGGCCTTGCTTCGCTCTCATGTGCACAAGTATGTTTTATGGTCAGGCTAGTTATTTATTGTTATAAAGTTACTATATGGTTCCTCTTGAAAAATATTCTTGACCATATGGACATACGTGAAGGTTGGTATAAGTGTATAACTGTAATACTTAATACAAACTGAAAAATCACAGGATTTCTAACAGTGGACTCCTTGATTAAATCTTTTGCCAAATGCCTTATCTAGACTATTGACGATTGCCATTCCAATAAATCCTTGGGTCGTCTGCTTGGAATTTTTTGATTTATTTTATCTTTATCTGTTTTAAGTAAAGAAAAATATTTTGCAAATCATCATAACTTGAAGAAGTTGATTATTTTATTGGGTTATTAAGTGTTTTTGGCTAATAACCTATTTAAATAAATATACATTAAACAAGGGAAGACTGAATGAATGGAAGAAGAGGTTTTCATTTTTTATGAATAAAAATTAAAGGAGATATTCATATTTCTGCTATTAATTGTGTCTTCATCAGTCATTTGTATAATAATGAAGGGTTGGGAGAGACTAGTTGTCTATAGACTGTAACTGGAAGCGATTTGTGGAGATCCAATTTAGATTTATTCATGGAAGAACAATTATGAAGGCTATAAATATGTTGAGTTGGTAAAAAGAAAAGACACGTGTAAATGTTTGTTTTCATTTGTTCAAAGAAATACTATGTTAAGGATCCTAGAAACTTATTGTGGTGGTCCTCAGAAAAAAGTTGATGTCATAAGGGTTATATGTAGCGCTCAGGGTTGTGACCATAATAACAACAATTTTAGGTGAGTTTACTTTAGGTTTCTAGGTCAATGGTTCTTTAAAGATCATGCACCTTTTGTTTTAATTTATGCTGATGTCACTCAAGAACTGCATGATAATGGTCTGTGGTCTGTGTTATTTTTAGATGGTACATTCACGAGTTCTAAGTAGCTACACTGAAGGAGGAAGTCTAAATTAGAGTTGTGGATAGTGAAGGTCATTGGCGGTAGTGCCTAAGAATAATGTAAGAAGGTAGAATAAGTGAATGTAACTTTATCTACGTAGGAGTATGGATAAAATCTAAACCAAATACTTCATGTCAACAAGGACCTTAAAGAGATTGTGTTTTAGTATCCAAAATCAATCGTTGATAGTTAGGCGGAAATTTAAGAAAATACTTTTTATTTGATAAAAATGGGTGTCAAGTTGAAGCAAAATTCTGTTGCTGTGGGACTGGCTGTGTTATGCAATAGTTAACGTTAGGCAGTTAATAAATGGTGCACAAGCCTAGTGAGCTGTGAATGAAAACACCGATTCTTGGTAAAACGCTGCCCTGACTATGAAGATGTGCAAGGTCAATCCACAGGAAGAAATGGACAATTCGAGGTGAATTTAGCAAGCAAGATATGATATGATTATTGGTGAGATCAGCTGGGTAAATGGGATTGGCAGAGAGTGGAAGAATAAAATTTTTATAGCTGACTGTAGGAAGGATGCGGTAAGGCGAGTTGAGTTGAGTTTCTATATGATAAGTTATATGTTTCCTTGTGGAACTAATTGAGCTAGTAATTCTTTTCCCTTTTGGTTTAGTTCCCAGGAGATTGAAAAAGTTATACTCAAGAAAGCTTTATTTAAATTTTTCCTCATTCCTCAAAAATTAAATCATAAAGACTAATCATTTTTAAATCCTATAGGACTTTGAGTTGACCTCTCCCTGTAACCAAATTTTGGTGCTGATACACACTGTAAAAGTATAAAACCTTTTTATTCTTTATTGTTTTGGTGCAGTGAATATGCTGTGACAGTTTTAGAACCAATTCCAAGGAAAATTGTGACATGGTACTGCTAACATAAATTTAAAAGGTTTGATAATTTGAAATAGCAAATTTGTATCCTCTGGAAGAGCTAGCCAAATTTAGCAGACCTCTCATACTAGGTAAACAATCTGAAATTTTAGAAGTATAATTGTAATTCAACTCTGCCAAAAAAATCGTCACAAATGTGTAAATATGAATCTTAAGAAAGAGTAATTATATTAGAGTGAAATGCATGTACTCACCATGCGAAGTTATGATAAATTGTTAAATCTATTGACATCTTAAAGGGGAGAAGGAAGGAGACCGCTTTAAATTCTTGCCCTGGGCTAAGCTTATCTCAGTTATTCTTAGAGCATGATTGGATAAGCTCAAAAGTAGCTTCTTTTGAGAGCATATACATGTTTGGACACTTGCTTATTTTCCTATAAGCAAGGAGAGAGAGAAAGTATGTGAGGCTTGGTCAAACATGCTCTTAGTTGTTATGTAAGAGGGAAATTGGAAGGAAACGGAATGGGGAGATATCAATTTTTTAATTGCCATTTTAGTACTTTTATTTTATTTAGTAGTGAACCTTTTTTTTTTCATCTACTGACTCACCCCATCCTCCTCTTCCCCTTCCTGCTATACCAGGAATTAAGGCTCTTTCTCTTTCCTTGGTACTGCATCTCCTTCAATCCTGCCTTCAAAAATGTGACTAAAGCAGAATGATTTAAAAAAGTTTGCCTCTTGATATGGGAGGACAATCGAAGAACTAATGATATTTTTATCTTGTTTATGCAGCCTTTCTGTTATTTTAAAATAGATTGCCGATGTAGGTAGATTGTATTGGGGTTTAATTAATACGTCGCTATTATTCCCAATAAATTCAGTTTGCGGAGAATCACAGTTTTTAAAAGTAAAGTTCAATATTTATTGATAAACTCACTAAAGTTCATCCTGAGATATTTGAACTTCATTTGTACCCTGATCTGTTTAATGAACTCGAGTAGAAAAATTAAATTTCACTTTTAATTTTCATTTATATTGTGAGTGACATCACATCCTGATCCAAATTCTCCATTTTTTCGCGTGTCCATTTATAAATTTGTTCTCATGAAGATTTTTTTTTTCCTTTCGAAAGTATGGTGGTCAAAGGAGTTGTTTGCAAGAAGAATGTAGCCCATCGACGGATGACATCAAAAATAGAGAAACCTCGCTTACTGATCCTTGGAGGGGCTCTTGAGTACCAGCGGGTGTCTAATGCCCTTTCAAGTTTTGATACGCTGTTGCAGCAGGTTGAGATCATTAATTGTTGTCACTGGCACTGTAATTTTTAAATGTAAGATGTATCATGCTTGTGGATTTACATCTTTTCAGGAAATGGATCATCTTAAGATGGCTGTTGCAAAGATAGATGTTCACAATCCTGATATTCTTTTGGTGGAGAAATCCGTTTCACGATATGCTCAAGAGTACCTTCTTGCAAAAGACATATCACTTGTTCTAAATATCAAAAGGCCACTTTTGGAGCGTATAGCACGCTGCACAGGTGGTCAAATAGTTCCATCTATCGACAATCTATCCTCACCGAAATTGGGATATTGTGATGTGTTCCATGTTGAGAGGTTTTCAGAAGAGCATGGCACAGCTGAGCAAGCTGGAAAGAAGCTGGCGAAGACGCTGATGTACTTTGATGGTTGTCCAAAGCCACTGGGTTTCACTGTAAGTCTGTTGCAACCAGTAACAGGAACAAGAACAATGATAATAATATTAGATATTGAAAATTCTAATGATTTGATATGGTCTGTAAAAGTCAGCTAACTTAAGCAGCCTCCTGAATTAAAATTACATCAAGTATTGCTCTGATATGGACAATTTCGTAATCTTCTGAGCTTCTTATTGTGAACTTTGATTGGGAAGGTTTCTTCAAGTTCACCAACAAATTGTTTTCTTGGGGTACTTGTCAAGTGTCAAATACATTGATAGAAACATGTTACCTTATTAAATACCTCAGTCCTTGTAAATTCAGCAAATAAGCATCATTTTCCTAATATGTTATCATAATATTGATTGTTTCAGATATTACTTCGAGGTGCCAGTGGGGATGAGTTAAAGAAAGTGAAACATGTAGTACAATATGGAGTATTTGCAGCTTATCACTTAGCTTTAGAGACATCTTTTCTTGCTGATGAGGGTGCCTCTCTGCCAGAACTTCCATTAAACTCCCAAATAACAGTTGCGCTTCCAGGCAAGTCATCAACCATTGACAGGTCCATCTCAATGATACCTGGTTTTGCAGTCCTTGCCAATGAAAAAACTCTGGGACCTCAAACTGTTGGTGAGCCACTGAGGTCAAACAGTGTCCCCATTTCAGATTTGGTTAAGTTCTCAAGTGCTTCTACTCATGAAATTCAAATTCCGCTGACGAATAACCTTCCACCTCCTGTGAGCTCCGAGTGCACCAAACCACTTGTCTCAAGTTATATGCAAGGTGTTCAGAATATTTCCTTTACCGAGTCCTCTTCTTTTCATGCATTAGGAAAAGAATTCGTACTAGATTTGAGAAAGTATTCAGGGGGAGAAACTTCTGAAGCAGTCAGTGTATTGGATGCCACAGGAGATTATCATGTAGCTGATAATGTGGGTAATTCAAACATCAAAAGCGTGCAAAATGATTGGGATACAAACCAAAATAGTTCAAATCCATCAGCTTTGCAACCTGATGGAAAACACATTCTTGAGGAACAAGCATTGTTAAAAGACGAGTTTCCTCCATCCCCTTCTGATCATCAAAGCATCTTGGTTTCCCTATCATCACGATGTATGTGGAAGGGAACTGTCTGTGAAAGATCCCATCTCTTCCGGATCAAATACTACGGAAATTTTGACAAGCCATTGGGCCGATTTCTGCGGGATCATTTATTTGATCAGGTACTTTCTCTCCATGTCTCCCCCAACCACAAACAAAATTTCTTCTTATATTAGGAACATCATAGACATGAATTAAACAAAGAGGTCTAACTTCTATGACAGAGTTATAGGTGTGGTTCGTGTGAGATGCCCGCTGAAGCTCATGTTCAGTGTTATACTCATCGACAAGGCACCCTTACGATCTCAGTTAAGAAATTGTCAGAAATTCATTTACCTGGTAAAACAGAAGGAAAGATTTGGATGTGGCATAGGTGCCTGCGGTGTCCACGAAGTAATGGCTTCCCTCCAGCAACTCGAAGGGTTGTTATGTCTGATGCTGCTTGGGGATTATCTTTTGGAAAGTTTTTGGAGCTAAGTTTTTCAAATCATGCAGCTGCTAGTAGAGTGGCAAGCTGTGGCCATTCTTTACATCGAGACTGTCTTCGTTTTTATGGGTATGATCTCTTGCTCAGTTTCCTTTTTACAATTTGTCAGGATCTTAGAATGTCATAATTGCAATATTGCATATGGGTTTTTATTGACAGCCAGTTTCACTCAGACCACATATAACTTGATTACTTTAACTTGATTACTTCGTGGCATGCATAATACATGGTTATGCTGAAATTAACTTGGTTTGGGCATATAGGTTGGGTTGTTACATAAAATGCACATTTTTGTTTGTATTGACCTAAGCCTCGTGCTTGACCATTCTCTTACGTACTGTCTACTCTGGGAGAACCTAAGTCCATCTTACCCCCTCGCAGATTTTTATCACATCCCCAAAACTCGAATACGCGACTTTTTCCTTAAGAGTGACTTTAGTTGAATCCTGTTATCAATTGAGCACTTGTTTGATTTAACTTAAGTCTCTCTTAAGGGAAATGTCATGGGTTTAAATTCTCTGGACGCGATAGAAATTTGTGAGGGGTAAAATGGGTCCAGACTCTCCCAAAGCAGATAGTAAGTCAGCGGATTGGGCATAGAGCTGGGTCATTACAAAAACTGCGCATCTTTTGTAATGACCCAACTTTTGTGCCCAAGCAACTTACGTACTGTCCGCTCTGGGATAGCCTGAGCCCACTTTACCCTCACAGATTTTTATTGCATCCCCATGATTAGAACCCCATGACATTTTCTTTAAGAGAGACTTATGTTGAATTATGGTACCAATTGACAGCATTTAACTTAAGTCTCTCTTAGGGAAATATCATGAGTTCAAATTCGGGGGCGCTATAGAAATTCGTGAGGGGCTCAGGATCTCTCAGAGCGGACAGTACATAAGTTAAACGACTTAGGCACAAAGGTCGGGTCATTATTACAAAAAACTCGCATTTTTTGTAACGACCCAACCTCTATTCCCAAGCCGTTAACTTATGTATTGTTCACTATGAGAGAGCCTAGCCCATCTTACCTCACGATTTTCTATTGCTCCCACCTCCCTTTAAGAGAGATTTAGGTTGAATCCTAGTACCAATTGGGCTGTGTTGTTACATTAATGAACAAGATTTGTTCAACTGTGCTATCCTTTTATTACCCTCTGAGTATCCTATTTTCTAAACCTTTAAAAAAAATTGCTCTTTGGGTAATTTGTTTTTTCTTGGCTAAGCAATGAGAATAAATTCTGGAAGCAAGTTGCATTCGAATTGGGTGTACATTTCTACCTGTTTTATGTTTTACCTGGATTTATGATGATTATGTTACTTGCAGATTTGGCCAAATGGTTGCTTGCTTTCGTTATGCATCGATTGATGTTCACTCAGTATACCTTCCTCCCCCAAAACTTGATTTTAACTATGAAATGCAGGAGTGGATGAAACAAGAACTGAATAAGGTGATTTTATTTTTTATTTTTTCATTTTTTTAATTGATTTCTGTACATGTAAAATATCACTGCATGTATTTAATCTAACCTTTAAATTCTAATAGGTAGAAGGCCGGGCTGAGCTTTTGTTCTCGGAAGTGCTCAATGCTATCTGCCTTTTGGCAGAAAAAAAATCTGGCTCTGGTTTGCTCAACAGTGGAGTGAAATCACCTGAATCAAGACGCCAGATAACGTATTTAGAAGGGATATTGCAGAAAGAGAAGGCAGAATTTGAGGTCTGGTCTCAATTTTGAATATTGAGTTTTATTTCCTATACCTGTAACCACTAATTATCCATGCTTTATATTCCTCTTCGATATGCATGTAGAAGTAGAATATTGCCTTACTTTGGGTGGGTAAACCTATTTACACTTCTTAGTAAAACCTATATCCTTTACATGGTTTTGGTGAAACTAAGAAATAAGAATTTATCCCCATATTTTGGCGGGTAATACAACTACATGCCGGCGGGCAAAATTGAAGGTAGAATTATCATATTGTTTTAGCTCCCTCCCTATTCGAGAACCCCATAGCTAGGAAACACAAACTATAAAGGGAAAAAAAGTATCTTCTCATTGGCTTTGTTAGACAGCATAGCTGGAAATTAACACTACTTGATATCAGAAAGTGTACTTTTGATTTGATCCTTTGCAATGTAGACTTCTAGTACATATACATGACTCCAATCCTTTCATGATAGAAGTTTTGTATTAATTACAATGCAAAGCAACATTAAATTGTAAAAGTTTCTGAAATCATTGGGTGCTGATGGATGTTCAATGATATGGCAGGAAACACTCCAGAAAATTTTGAACAAGGAAGCGAGAAAGGGCCAACCAGTCATTGATATTTTTGAGATCAATCGACTACAAAGACAACTAGTCTTCCAGTCTTATATGTGGGACCATCGCCTGATATACGCAGCCAGTTTAGATAAGAAGGATGAACAGGATGATTTGGATGTCACCAATTCAGATCCTGTTGAGAACTCCATTGGTGTTAATGAGAACATTTTTGATAAAATCATCCCCATTAAGACAGGCAGTCCTGATTCTGTTTCTGCAGATGTAAAGCGTGTCAAAAACCATGATCAAGGGTTAAGTGATAACAGCCATCCTAAAGTAGTTCATCAAAGAACTGGTGGGGGTATTAACTTCAACCATGGATATGTAAATCCATCGACACTTCCTATTGGGACAAAGGCCTTTGATGAATTAGATCTCCTGGAATCTAATGTTGCAGTTCGTAGAACCCTTTCTGATGGACGAGTCCCTATTTGTTTATCAGATGCTCGTGGTGCATTGTGGACCGGTGAAAATCACCCAGGTGTCGGAGTACCTAAGAATGATAATTTACATGAACCATTTGAAACAAATTCTTTGACCACCATTGGAGTGGCAGAAAAGTTGAATATGGAAGACCACGAGGATAATATGAGCGTGTCTAAGGTGTCTCAGCCGCCTTCCATGTTGTCTACTAAAGGCTCTGATTTTATGGAAGATACTGTGAGCTGGTTGGGAATGTCTTTTACAAGTTTCTATAGATCATTGAACAATCTATCGGGGACTCATCAGAAACTGGATACACTCGGTGTATACAATCCAGTGTACATATCATCATTTCGGGATTCGGAATTCCAGGGTGGAGCCAAGTTGCTTCTGCCTTTAGGGGTTAATGACACTGTTGTTCCAGTCTATGACGACGAACCCACAAGTATTATATCTTATGCACTTGTGTCACCTGCATATCTTGTCCAGCTGTCCGATGAGCTTGAGAGACCAAAGGACACTGCAGACTTAATGCTTTCTCTGCAGTCCCATGATGCTGGGAATCTTCAATCCATTCATTCCTCTGATGAAATGACATTGGAATCTTACAGAAGTCTTGGATCTGGAGATGAAAATATCTCCTCGTTTAGTTCTCATAGTTCCTTGCCTTTGGACCCAATCTCATGTACAAAAGCCTTGCATGCGAAAGTGTCTTTTGTGGATGATGGACTCCCTGGGAAGGTGAAATACACAGTTACTTGTTACTATGCAAAGCGTTTTGATGCCTTGAGGAGAATATGTTGTCCATCCGAGATGGATTTCGTCAGATCTCTTAGTCGTTGTAAGAAGTGGGGAGCCCAAGGTGGTAAGAGCAATGTCTTTTTTGCAAAAACCTTGGATGATCGATTTATCATTAAGCAAGTGACGAAGACCGAGCTGGAATCATTCATCAAGTTTGCTCCTGGATATTTTAAGTATCTTTCCGAATCAATTGGCTCAGGTAGCCCAACATGCCTGGCAAAGATCCTTGGGATATATCAGGTATTTCTGAGAAGCAGAAGAATCTAAATTAGCTTATTTGTTTAGTTCATAATTTCTTATTTACACAATTATTTTTCTTTTATCGTTTGGGGCTTGAGATTAATAGCTGACACGCTTTCCTCCAGAGCAACACATTTTCATCTTGTTAACTCTTAAAACACGCTGATGTATTTAAGATACCTTTTTACTGAAATGTACTGCTTAAATACTACATACAGATTACGTAACTATGGAGTTATTGGATTACTTGGTGATGGCCCAAGAAACAGATTTCCAAGAGGTCCTCCAGTTAGTTGGACATTCAAGTGTCTCGGTTTGACCACATATTCTTTTCATACGGAACCTTTTCTTCATGTTTAAATTTAGCCCCTGTTTGGTAACCATTATTTCAAAGCATGATTTTCTACATACTCATTTTCAACCACACATTCACACAGTCAAATATTCTATACGTAAACCCAAAATAATTCCCCATTTTTTAACCACACATTCTCCAAAAACTCACTATTCAAAATATTGTTTTTCCCAAATAATTTCCATCAAACAGGGGATTAGTATTTTGTCTCCAAAATGGTTTTAAGCTGTCAGGTCTGCTGGCAGAACGGTACAGTGTGTATTACGGCAGTAATAAGATTACAGCTGAATGAGATTGCTGGGAAGTCAGTCCTATCGGGACCTAACTTTTGGCATCATGCATAAAGTAGATTCTACGACCCTATGGTTGTTGCTTCTACAAAAACTATATTGTTGCTATCACACACACACACATTATTTCTCATTTGTTATTACAAAAGACAACTATTTTCTCCTCTACATTCTTTCTTTTACCAAGATAATCTCTGTTCGTATCATGGCATTTTAATTCCTCAAAAATAGATCGGGACAAACTTTTTTTTTTTTTGCATTATGATTACTTTGAAATACCCTCATGATCTCTTTGGTATTTTGAAAAGGTTACATCGAAACATCTCAAAGGAGGGAAGGAATCAAAAGTGGATCTGTTGGTTATGGAGAATCTTCTGTTCAGAAGAAATCTGACACGGCTTTATGATCTTAAGGGATCTTCCAGGTCTCGGTACAATCCTGATTCTAGTGGAAGTAATAAGGTTTTGCTTGATCAGAACTTGATTGAAGCTATGCCTACTTCTCCAATTTTTGTTGGGAATAAAGCCAAGAGATTGTTAGAGAGAGCTGTCTGGAATGATACTGCTTTTCTTGCAGTAAGTTTACATCTTCTCTGCTTATTACTGATAAATTCAGTTACTTGGTTCTTGAAATACACACCGTAAAACACAGACATGAAAGTTGGCATTGAACTGATCTGAGGAAAAGATTCACATTCTTCATTCTTTTCAATTCGCACTGTAGAAGAACCTGGATTTCAAGATGCTGATTGATTGAAATTGAATTTTGGAAACTTTTTAAGTATGCAAGGCAAAATTGTATCTATCAATCTGCACCGCATGCTGCAACATGCATTTCTAGCTTTTCTCTTTCTCCATGCCTATTATTATTATTTAGAGCTTTTGTCCATCCCAGTAATTAACCTTTACATTAGAATGTGAGAGGAACAGAATCTTATGATATCAAATCAGTCTGCTATATACAGAAAAAACCTAATTATAGCTCCACACCATCCACGAAACCACCTCACTTGTGCTAATTAAGCTAATCTTGAACTTGCAGTCTATAGATGTAATGGATTATTCGCTTCTTGTCGGGGTTGATGAAGAGAAGCATGAGCTTGTTCTTGGGATTATTGACTTCATGAGACAGTACACTTGGGACAAGCAGCTCGAGACTTGGGTGAAGACATCTGGCATACTTGGTGGCCCCAAGAATGCTTCCCCGACAGTAATTTCGCCAAAGCAATATAAGAAGAGGTTCAGGAAAGCAATGACTACCTATTTTCTGATGGTTCCCGATCAATGGTCACCTCCTACAATCATTCCTAGTAAGTCTCAGACTGATTTATACGAAGAGAATGCACAAGGTGTTACCCCTGCCGAGTAAAGTCTGTTTACTTGTACATTTGAACCTACTATTTGGGAATTAAATTCCCCTTTGATTTTCAATGTTCATATATTATTTAATTTTTTTTCGGAAGGTAGTTCTAATTGGATTTTCTTTTCAATGAGATTTGTCCAAAAATGCATAGCAAGGTTGCTATTCCCATGGAAAGTCTCCTCGTAAAATATATTGGATGACGTCCTCACAAAGTTTTTGTACAATGTTTTGTCTCGTCTTTCTTTTTTTCCCTCTCTCTCATCCCTCCCTTCCTCAGTTTTTGTACTTAGAATTCGAGTTGTATATGAATTGAAATATGTTTTCAATAATAAGTGCAATTTTTGTGTAATATTTGAGGTTCAAATATTTCTCTCTTTTCTTTTCTTGTATTTGTTTAGTTCAAACTGGAGGTTGTTCTTTCTGTTTTGCATAGACAATATATGGATTTTGTGCTTTATCTTTACTAATTTTGAGTGAGATGAAAATTGACTTATTTGTTCATATCTTAAATCCTATGTAAGGCACAAGGGACGATCTTAAAATACTATGAAATTGATCTCCTGTCCTCGGTGTGCACTGCTGATATGGCAAGAGAAACATAAATTAAAAACTTCTCACCTTTCTTTTTGTAACATCAAAAGTGAGTAGTTTTTATCATGACCATTGTACATAAGAGATGAGGGCTAGTTATGACATATCAATGTTAACAGCAGTAGGTCACCGAACTTTCAAAATAATTTCATTTTACTCACTCGACTATTTTTCATTCCATTTAGACCACCCAAGTTTTATGTAAGGTTTAGCCCTTATTTAGTTTGTATTAAAATATAATTAAAATTTCAAGTTGAAGTTAACAACTAATTAACTAATTTTATTAGTTTACCTCAAACAGGAGCTTAGTTTTTCATCAGTAATCCTTCCATCCGATAATATCCTTCGGCCAACCCCAATTGCACGTTGCCATTACCTTTCCAGATGTGCTTTCCTTGTGAAATTTCACTTGCACATTTTCTTATATGATCTAGCATATAAATTTTTATATGGAGATGAATGGTTCACAAAATAAGAAAAAGAGCAATGCATTGGTGATATAACATATCTACTAAATCCAAGATCTAGATCAATAAGAATAGGGATGGGTTCAAGTTTCCTTATGCTATTTGGTAAACTAAAACATTTGATGAAGAAGAAATAGATATCGTTATATATTTGTTGGAGTGTTATCGTTCGTTCATCTCGAAAACATTGAAAGTGGAAGTTAAATCATATTATTTCAACTTAAACTTCCAACTTATTCAATTGAAGAATTGAAAATCTTGGGGGCGTTTGTGACTTTAATGTGAAATATCATATTGGTTTGTTCCGTCATAAGTATCTCAATATTCTATTGAGAACGATTAATTACGATCAAACAAAAAATTTGGAATTCAATAATTCATTCAGTTTTGTTACACTTACATAATGGTTAACAACTTTCTTTACACTTCACGACGTGATACACAATTTTGCCATTAATTTTAATTATACTTAAAACAATCAATGGTTTCGAATTTTACACACTATAGAATATCATTTTTGATGTACAAAAGTGATGTGTTACAAAATATGGTTGGTTGAGAGTTGTACGTATGGTGGAGTAAATTCTATGGTGTCATTATCCAGCGGTTGTGACTATTTGGACAGAACAAACATCGCTAAATTGTGGCTCTCTCTCTCTCGTGGTGTTCTTCGAAATCTCCTTTCCCGCTCCACTTAACTTCTTCACTACTCAATCTACTGTGAACAACAATTACAGTTTGGTATATTTTTAGTGGGTGCATGGAATCTCTATCGAATGCAGTGTCTGAGCAGAATTGTGTGCTTCAGTGATTGGATGACCTCCCCATGCCTTTGTTAGGTAGGCAAACCAAAATTAATTAGCATTATCTCCTCTCTTTTTTCCACTGCCTTTCAATTTTATTTTTATTCACTGATAATGCATGAAATTGGCTTTATTGAATGTGCTATGTCGGTGTGGCGTTTCAGTTTCTTTAATATTTCAGCGTGCGTTTTTAATACCTGATTTGAAATACGGAAACTATGATTATTTGCGAAGCACTTTGGAGTAACTGTCAGGAACCCGCCAAAAAACCTTCAGTTCTGATACCTATTTGTTGGAACCAGCTAAATAATTAAATAGCGAGAAAAATACGAGCAATATGACATAACAAACAAGATTTTTGTGGAAGATGAGGAGAATTTATTATACCAAGAAACAAAAATTGTTTTAGAAGTTTTGATACTCTCAATCTAAATTTAAATAATTTTCTCAAATTTCTATATATACAACGTCTAATTGTTATTTTGAATATATAAAGAGCTTACATTATGTGGAGTATATATATAAGCTAGATGAAGTAGAACACAAAAAATTGAGTTGAAACCAAGTAGAAGTCAAATTTTCCCGTCGGGTAGCGTCGCGCTAGGCGTCGGCCTTTCTGCTTATTTCTTTTTGTTGGGCGTTGCGGCGCCCATCCCCTGTTCGCCTCCTTCTCTCTCAACTCTCTCGCGCCTTTATCTCCGTCGTTGTCTTTTCAAAACACTTTTTCATTAGTCACAAAGTCTTTGTTCCTATCAAACTCTCAATTCATGATAAAATTTGATCCCTTATCAAACGGAATTCAAACCAACATTATCTAGGCTTCCTTCATGAATCAAACTTCCAAATCAAATAGAATTTGACTCACAAACATAACAATTATAGGAAACTGAATAACGGTTGTATTTTTTTATTGTTGCGACTTAATCCCTTTTGGTGCACCTCATTGTCACAAATCTAAAAATTGTCGGTACATCAAATTGAATTTTGAGAAGATGAACTAAATACTTAGGTTGTGTTTGATTAGCTTTATTTTTCATAGAAAATGCCAATTTTTCACCCAAATTCTTATTTTTAGGTGTTTGATTGACATTTTTTTTCTATGGAAAATATTTTTCAAGTTTTGGTCACGTAACCATATTTTTCTCAAAAATAAGGAAAATATTTTCTTTAGGGTTGTATAGATTTTTATTTTTAAGGCAACTCTCTCTCCCTCCCTTTCTCTAATCTACCAATTAATAAAAAATGAAATATAACATTTTTTAGGTTGAAAAATTAAATCAATCAAACAATTTAATTAATAATTTACATGCAAATAATTAAGTTCTAGACAATTGATTTACTTTCCATGCAAGTTCCACGTTTGCAATCAAACATACTCTAAGCATAATTGATAAAGATCAAATTGGAAAATACATCATTAGCACATGCCCAAGCTGGTTGCTATGGATGGGGAAGAAAACCTAATTATCACCTTTACATGTAACATAATATTTATTGATGAAGATAAATACATATTCATATTTTCCTTTCACCTTCATATAATATCGGGAGCGGGAGCTGTCTATCAACCGCTCGACTCACCCTTAAAACGGATGGAGATATAAAGAGTAGGTGTTCAAAGTGTTTATAAACTCACACCGCAAACGTTTCACGAGCAACGTGACATATAATCAGATCATTACAAGGGGGGACGAGGGTGGAGAGTTCCAAAGTTCTGCAGCTTTAACTCTGGAAATACTCTCCAATACTTGAAAAGGAACAATGTCCCCAGTAACAACTACCATCTTTGTTTCGAGATCTATTTGATATGAACTCACTCCTGTACATAAACAAACAATTTTTGATTAATTTTTAATTATTGATATCAAACACAACGATATATTTATTTAAAATAATAAACAATTTTGTACGTCGTACTTACCTTCCATCTTCGATATATGTTTCTCGATTTTTCTTGCACATCCATTACAGTGCATGGATACTCTCAGAACCACCATCTATACATATAGATTAACAAAGAAATGAAGTAATTAAATTAATTACTGCACTTAATTACAAACATGTTTGGCTAAGATTATAAGTAAAATTTTTGGAGCTTATCTGCATACCTTAGGCTTAAGTTGGAAGGCCAGAGAAGGGGTTCCAGCTATAATGTCTTTGAGTCGCAACAATGGACCAACTTCTTCATCAGTTTCTGCAATTAGTGGCTTTTTTTCGTATTCTTCTTCTTTTTCTTCTTTTCCATAGTCAGTACTAATGCAAAGACAAGAACCCGAGCCAGAAGAAAAACACAGACGGTCCAATACCCTCCCGAATCTCAGCTTTCCCATCGTAACCACGTACCTCTTGTTACTCGATAAGATACTAAAATTTACCACGATCACCATCTACTGTCCATTTGTGTTCTTTGAATACCTAGATACACCTGCCATCCAACATTAATTTATCTATCGGGAACCCCTAAAGCATACACATATAAATAATACGAGAAACCAATGAAGATAATGCTCAGTAAAAGAGAGAAATGAGTCAAGACCCATTTTCCTAGGGTGAACAAATGGGGATTGGAATACACAAATATGTCACTGCTAAACTATAGTCAGTCCAACTAGATTTTGTCTTTTAATGATTTATCATGTCTTGTCGGTTGGAATATATGAATTGTTACTGTTTCTAAGAGGGCCTGCCTCATGTGACATTACCTGCCCAAGTTATTTTCTAAGAGAACCATTAAAGTCAAAAGTGTTGATAAAAAAATGTCTTTGAGTTTTCCATTCTAAAATTTGGGCAAATTTTTATTTTCGTATAAAAAAATGTCATTTTGAAAGCTTGCAATGAGCATTAGAAACATCCATACCCATCAATTCAAGATTACGAGTGTCATCTAGTGGTTCGATCAGAGTTTCATGAGAGTTGGATTAAATTGTTCAAGGGAACCAATTTCACTCATGGTATGTTCTCTTTACCATTTTCAAGCTGTTTTCTGTTTTCGATTTTTCAAAATAGTGAAAACGTGTTCTCTTTCCTATTTTCGAAATCGCGTTTTTGAAAACAAGTTAAAAATTTACAAAGAAAACCCAAAACGACAACTTTGTCATTTTGGGTGTTTTCAGTTATAATCAAGCCAAAAATTTTAAAACGAGTTTTGAGTGTTTTCAAAATGTCAAAAAGAACATATTTTTAACAATTTCAAAATAGACACTCAAAACACAAAATTCAAAATGAATTCAAAATTCAAAACACAATCTCTTATCTTTTGGAATTCAAGATTGCTCATATTTTCATTATGTATCATTTTTCACTGCTATTATTTATTCGAAGACGAATAAACCTTTGCATTATTCCACAGTTCACACTTGTATCTATTGAATAAATTAGCAATTAAGTAGAACACATATGACACATGAGTGGAGGAATCTAAGCAAGTTCATCAGTTCCTATAATTTAGACTAATCCACAAATATTTTAATATCAGTGCCTGTTCATTTTCACAAATTAGGTCATCTTAGGAAAACATATATTAATCGTGTGGATGAAATGCAATGGGTGGCACAATGTCTGCTGCAACATCACTAAGATATATATATCCCTACTATATTAAAAGAGAGAATCAGCAGATTACTGTTCATTTGTGAAGCATTTTGTCTTTTCTTTTTATCCCTACCAATTAATTTTTTACCATTTTATTCCCATCATTTACTGTTCATTTGTGACACATTTTTCATCCTCATAATCAAACAAATATCAAACAAAAAGGTAATATAGATTTCTTCCTTACCCACAGTTGTTGACTAAAACAGAGAATTCCTAGTACGGAGCACTTAAAAAAAAAAAAAATTGCGGAGCAAGTGCTCCGTGTGCGGAGCCATGCATGCTTCGCACATTGTGGAGCTGGTTTTTTTTTTTTTTTTTTTTTTTTTT
>CAIGRF010328925.1:11315-24087 GCA_903798235.1 Fraxinus ornus | reverse complement strand
GCCACCGAAGGGATGCAATCATCCTCGAGATCAACAACCTCGGGGGTTCGACGTGGGGGAAGTTCCCTAGGCGACGATGTTGGCGGTCTGATAGGCCTCGGGCTCGGAATGGTCGGGCGAGCTTGTGAGCTCTCTCCAGGTCCTCGAGGTAGGTTCTCAGGCCTCGAGACTCTTGCTCGTTTCTTGCCCTTGTTCGAAGGGGCGACCTGGGGTTGAGGCTCCTTGGCCTTGGCCTTCACAAATTTTCGGAGGGCTGAAGGGTTGAAAGACATTCCTGTTATAAAAACACAAGGCATTAGGCCGATCATGTCCTCGGGAATTAAGCATGAGAATAAAAGATAAGTAAAAAGCTCCTACCCTCGACACCTCTAACATCAGCAAGATCTAATACCTCGTCCTCGAGGATGGCCTTCATATCGGCACCAAGGGTTCGAGGTCCTCAAGCATCTGCCTATGACGTTCTAAAGACTCAAAGTAAGCCTGGCCCTCACAGAACTTAGCGACGTCGGGAACACCCCACCCCGACCAGAAAGGAAGGTCGATATCCTGGGTAACTACATAGAACCACTTGTCTTTCCAACCCTTAAGCGAGCTTGGCATGCTCGGGACCCTAAACCCTCCTCGGGTAGACAAATACGCAAAACACGTATACTGGGGAAGTTGCTTGAGCTCGAACACCATTCGACAGAGGTCGACATAGGGTTCGATACCTAAGTACCTACAAGCTATAAAGAAGTAAACAAGCATCCTCCACCCATTGGGCACTAATTGCCCCGGGCACATGGAGTGCTCGACCAATATACTCAAGAAAAAAGGGTGCAGAGGCCACCTAAACCCGGCCTTTAGAGTATCCCTAAAAATCACAAACTCTTGGCCCCGAGCCTGCCCCATCCTATCATCGGGGTCAGGCGACCTAATGTCACAAGCAGGCATTATCCCAAACTCTCGAGCTGCGGCCACAGCTAGGTGTTCTTTAAACCTACAAGGGTCGTCGGGTGCCCTGAACTCAACATTCCCCTGACGCCTAGGTCGGACATCTAATGGAATAGCTACTGGCACCAAGGATGTTCCTATGTCCTCGCTACCCCCCGAACCATCAGAATCCCGACCACCCTCAATGCTCGACATCACTAAATGATAACTAAGGAAATAGCTTAAAGACTCGAAGTCTTACCTTAAATGACTAAAAGACCAGGGGAGTTCCTAAGGAGATTGCTCGAGCACGACCTTGCAGAGAAATCTTTTACAGCAGGTAAAAAGTGAAAAATGAAAAAGTGAATGGAGTATTTATAGGCCCCAAATAGGAAGGCCAAGGGTCGCCACCAGAGTCGTTGGATCTTGCCACGTGTCAAGCATCCAACGACCCCTGTCCGCCGCCGCATTTATTGACCCCAGATCTTCCTTCACCAACGACCACATCGTCGAACCTTTCCAACAGAGATTACTCTCCTCCCGATGACTAAGTATCGTCGATGATTGACCCTGCATCCCCACCTAAACCTCGAGCTCTAGGAGTGGATGCACGGGGGCCTGTGATGATGTCATTCTGAACATCCTCGAGCACGAGGACTTCCATTGGCCCACTTTCACAAATATGAGACCTGAGTCGTCGAGCACATGATGTGTCCTCGAGACAGCTCGAGCCTTGGTACCATAGTTTGTCCCAAAAAATGCACTGGTACTCCTCGGGATAATAGTGGTCGGGATATTTACTTGGTCAACAACAAAACAATCCGTGATCAAACGTCGGTACTCCTCATCCAGAAAGAATCCTAGCCCCATCCAGTTGATGTCGCTCACGAATTCTAGATCAACAAGGAGTCTTTTCGTACAGGTACTTTAGGTAAGGAAGGATAATCCTAAACGACACTTATCTCAACATTGTTTCCTAAAAACAAGGAGATGAGTCCTTCTACAACTCTACTACCCATCTCTATAAATACATCACCCCCATCCATCATTAAGGTACGCTTTTTATATATAGTTTCAGCATATATTTCTCTTTATTCTCTCTCTGACTTAAGCATCGGAGGGGCGACGAGGCCAAACCTCGACGCCTTTGTTTCAGGTACTAGAAGATCTCGAACGTGCTCGTCCTCGGTCATCAAAGCTCGGGAAATCTCCAGGTGCGATTTTTGGTAGCATCAGGGGGTATTGTTTATTATTATAATTACATTAATATCTATATATCTATTGATTAGATCTAACATATTGCGTGCGTTTGATTAATGGGTGACGATCTTTTCACTACATTCTTCTCGCTAATTTTCTGAGAATTGGATTATAATAAAAAAGGCTTAATAGCACAAAACGTCCTTACGTTTGACTTTTTTTTGTGAAAAACGTTCATAGGTTTCATTTTTTCCCGCAATGAAATGTTGAAAGAAGGACGAAAATGCGAAAAATGAAATGTAGAGACGTTTTTCGTAAGAAATGTCAAATGTAGGAACGTTTTGTGCTATTAAGCCAAAGTAAGAACCCTAGAGAAGTCCTAGAATTTCTATACTGACGCCATGTTGGAAATTTTTTTCATTTATATATTTATATATTTTACAAAGTACAAGACACGTGTAATTGTAATCGGATATATTCTAGGTTAAATAAAGGATGATTTGACAATCAAGAATTATGGAATAAATCTTGTCAATCATCCCAATGTTTGAGCCCATTTTCTTATAAGAATGTATTTTGAATAGTGAATTGATAAAAAAAAATGTACGGTTTAAAAAATAAAGAAATTTTTTAAATTTGCATATAATTATTTTATTGAAGTATATATAGTTAAAGAGAATAAAGAAAAAAATATATTTTAAAAATAATGAAAATCAAACAAGGACTCAATGTAATGTAAGAGTTTTACTTATATTTTAAGAAATGTTCTATATAAATTTCAATTTTTCTATTAGTAGAACAACTCAATAATAAAAGCAAATACACTCTTTAACATTCAATGTACTAACTAGCCCCAAAATAAAATTACTATACTAATTTCTATCATAATTTTTGCACGTGCACACTCATAGACCTCAATGATCTCCTGTGTCACGCCACACCACTTATTTTTTGACAACCCATTAAGTGTCAACATGAGCATGCACAGTTAATGTACAAATTACGTAACCCTGCTTAAAGGGGCTGCTAATATCCATAGACCATAGATCATGGTGGAATCAATCAAGAAGTGTATGTCCTCATTTGGTGAGATACGTGAACATATCATGCACCGGGTCCACCTGAAAACTGCTCTGATACTGTTGAGAGCCAAAAAAGGCATTAAAATTCTCCACCGAGCCATTAAAATCCATGTAATTAAACGGGAAATTAAGGACGGGCTGGCTCTGCACCTCTCTCTCGCACGTGAACTCAGGGGACAGCACGTGCTCAGAGCAGCTAGAGTCGAGCCTTGGGACAGAATCACATGCTTCGAGGCACATGAAGTCTTTGTGCACCAGCGGGGTTGACGTCGTGATGACGGGCTTCTTGTCTTCATCTGATGTCACGACGGGCTTCTTGTCTTCCTCTGATATCATCACTTTGCGGATGTTGACGCGTTGCTTCTCAATGCCACCCTTTTTGTTGTATATGCGGCATAGCACCCAATCATCCAGCTGTATCAATGAATAATCGCCGTTTAAAATCAGTCACCACTAAATCAAGACCGTTCAAAAAATTATGAGATATAATATTCAGTAGTTATCGAATTTAGCCCCTACTTGTTTTTTTCAAAAGCAGTATTTTATTAAATTTTAATATAATTAATTAAATATGTAATTAAAATAAATTATTAAATTTTATTTATTTTTAATTAATGTCGACAAGTTAACTCGTTCAATTTTTATTAGTTACTGTAGGCTATTGTAAGAAATTTTAGGGCACATTTCTCAATTAGGAGGGTAAAATAGTAATTTCATTATTAAAAACCCACCCTCAAGCTGTTGTTCTTGTTTCGAACAGACCGGTCCACATCGGCAAGCCGGTACTCGTGCATGATCCAATTGGTTTTCTCACCCTTCGGTGCCTTTCCGGCATAGAAAACCAAGGCTTTCTTAATTCCGACCGGCTTCGGCTTCCCAATCGGTTTATCGGCCCCGGTTGCCTTCCAATACCCAACTCCAGCAGCCCGATTCGGCCTCGAACCATTCGGGTATTTCCTGTCCCTTGGAGAAAAAAAGTACCACTCCTTCTCACCATACAAAGACAATCCTGTACAGTTTCATATTAAACCAATTAATTAAGATATTAAGACCCAATTGGAATCACTCAGATCAAAACTTGGAGCAGAAAATAAGTAATTAAAATTTCATTAAAAATAATTAAGATCAAATTGGAATCAATCAGAACAACAATTGGAGCTAAAAAATAAGCGATTTAAGGCAAAAAAAAAATTACCGGGAAGGTCCCATGGGTCATACTTGTACAAGTCAATTTCTGCAATAACCGGAGTTGAAATCGGCTGAGAAGCACATTTCCGGCACAGATAATGCATCACGAGCTCTTCATCGGTTGGGTGGAATCTAAATCCAGCAGGCAATTGCAAATTGGCTGATTCCATTCCGAAAATTGTTTACTTCTTCTAAAGACTGCTTTTTTACTTTTAATTTCTACTTATTTTGACTGAATTTTGATGGGGGCGGCTGCAGACGGAGCCTTTGAAACTTCGAACGCAAGGGAGAGAGGTTAATATATAGAGAGAAGGTTGGACACGTGTCGGGGTATGAAGTTGGGTGATGCGGTCACTGCTTACGCATTTTATTTTGGACTGACCTGAGTGAGGAAGGCATTAACCAGAGCAGATGTTAGCGCAGAGTCCACGTTTAACTCCGTCGGGTGATCGAATTGGTGGAGTCCATTGTATCGAGCTTACTTAGAGTGTGTTTGGTGCACATTAAAATGAAAGAATGTATTTTTTTAAAGTGATGTGATGAGAAATATGTGGTTGAAAAAGAAGGAAAAGTTATGGATGTGATATAAAATATTATTTTATTGAAGAATGTGTGGTTGAAAATGAGTAGAAGAATGAGAATGAAAAAAATAATGTGGAACAAACAGGGGCTTAATACTATTTACATCTCTTGTGTGGTTTGTGGGCTACTGCACATGAAGCGAGGTTTACCCATTGTGTGCTCACGGGTAGCGACGCGGGTTCCTACGTCTTTAAAAAAAAAAGTAAAAAAAGTCAACATTCAACCCTTGTTTGACCCACATTAAAATTTTAATTCTTATTCTTCTACTCATTTTCAATCACACATTTTTCAATAAAATAATATTTTTCATCACATTAATAACTTTTCATTTTTTTTTCAACCACATTCTCTATCAATCTACTGTTTCAGAATACATTCTTACAAAATAATGTGGCTCAAACACACCCTTAACATCATTTTTTCAAAATCATTTTCAACCCTATATTCTATTATAAAATAATATTATACGTCTATAAAATATTACTATTTTAAAACTTATTTTTCTCCAAATTTTCATTAAAATGGAGCTCAAACAAGGGGTTTTTAGTAAAATAAATTGATACATATTTCTTATTTCCATGTCATAACTAACGCAAATAATTGTGTCTTACGCGAATGAGCCCTTGTTTTGTGAAATTAAAATTAGATTTTTAATAAATTTTAATAAAAATTGATGAAATGTGTAATTAAAAAAAATTTGTGAATTTCATTAAATATGTGATTAAAATTAATTATTAATTTTAAATTAGATTAATTTTAATTTCTACCTCTTAATATACACAACAACATGAACAACTAAATATTTTTTTTTCTTTCTCTGTTTTTACCAATATCTGCGCTTCAAATATTTTAAACCAATTTCACAAATCTTTTAATGTTTGCAACAAATAAAATGTTTGTCGATTATTTTGCTCCACACGAGTTACGAGTGACTAATGTTTAACTGGTTTGAATTGAGTATTATTTTCAATTATATTACAATAAACGTACATAATATAGTATACAAGCTATTTTCTTTTCTTGTTATAATTAAATTGAAGTGTTCATTATTTGGGAAATTACAATAATTCGGGTGTTTGAAGAGTGGAATTCAAAAATCAGAGATCAAATTTCATTATTCAAAAATAGGTAATATAGTAAAGTCTTAACCCTAATTTATCACTCTCAACTCTCTCTCTCGCTCTCGCCTCTTTCCCTTTCCCTTCCCCCTACTTTCCTCCTCCTCCCTCCTTCCCCTACCCCTATCTCCTTTTCCTCTCTCCGCCAGACAGCAGCGTCACGACGACGCTGCTCAGTTGCGTAGCGCTGCTGCGACGCTTCCTCGACGCTGCTGCGGTTCGAGGAAATGTCGCGGCAGCGCCGCAGTTCACGGCCATCGGGTGCGACTTTTGAAGGCGATTTTAAGTCAGGTCGGATGAAGGGTTCGGGTACTTTCATTGGATTTGATGGAGACACGTACAGGGGGTCGTGGTCTTCGGACCGGAAGTGTGGGTATGGAGTGAAGCATTACAGTAATGGGGATTGATGGTGTTGGTCAGGGTCAGTGGTTGAATGCGGTGGTGGTGGTGATGTTGGTGCCCGTGGTGGTGATGGCAACGACGGGGTGAGGGTGGTCAAAAGTGGTAGTGCTAGTGGTCTGTGACCAAGTATGTGGTTATTTATGACCAAGTATTTAACTATAAAAATTTGACAATATGTGACTGAAAAATAATTTGTGACCAATAAATTTAAAAATATGTGACCAATGAAATTAACCGTAACCTATAATTTTTTGAATTTGTGACCTCGAAATCATAAATGACTAATTAATTTCATAATATGTGACCTATAATTATGTATATGTGACCATTAATATTATAATTGTGATCTAATTAATAAATAATTTTAATTAANCCTATAATTATGTATATGTGAACATTAATTTTATAATTGTGACATAATAAATAAATATTTTTAATTAATTACCTAATACTTGAGTTTTGAATTGTTAAGCTATTTACCTTACTTTTGAATTGGTGTAAACCATACACCTGAAATATGAATTTTTCCCTCATTGTTTTACTAGATGGTATTAAGAAATATAAAGAAAGTAAAATCTTATTCATTGTATTATTTATTAAACATGTCGTGTGTCAAAATTGAAGGCTTGTACAAAATTTCCATAAAGTGGCTAATATGCAAAATAAAAGCAGTACATAAATTTGAAGGAAATAAAGAGATAATATCAATACAAGGTATTACCTACCGTATTAGGCTACTTTCTTTGTTATTATGATAGAATTAAGGCCCGATTTTTTTCGAATTAAAATCAGATTTTAATCTAAATCAAAGTTAAACAATCAATATTAACCACATCTTTTATGGGTCTCACAACTTTTCAACTACACATTTCAAATTTTTTTATCACAATCTACTAAAAGTTTAATTCTAATCTCCACCAAACATCCATTAAGTAAGTTATTAAGACTTATTTGGTAGGTGAATTGAGAGTCACATCATCGGATAAATTAACCTCTCATTTTAAATTTTATCAAATCATGTGTAGTTCGTGCAACAAACAAATTGGCGGGCCTGAAACAAAATCGTCGTGAGATATTTTCGAGAACAATAATAAAAAAATAGCGAAGCAAGTGATTAGTGATAAATTTTTCATATGTGATTGCCATCGATTGTTAATTACACCAATTGAAATTCATATATGTTGATGATTCAAACAAAAAATATCGGCAATGATTGGTGACCACCAATACACCTAGTCGAGCCAACTAATAGCAATATCATCAATGATGTTGAAAATTATAGACTATGCTCTGATCAACGTAGGGGTGACAAAAGGATCGAGTAGCTCGTCGGCTCTACTCGTTAAATCTTGGCCCATGGACGGCTCGGGCTCGTTTCGGGACCAGTACGAGCCTAAGTTAGGGGTTCGCCCGACGAGCTAGCAAGGCTCGGCTCGGCGAGCTCGCGAACAGCTCGTGGGTCGTGCCCAGAGCTTAAAGTTCACGAGACCACGAGTCATGGGCTCGTAAAAAATGTAAAAAAAAAAAAATTTAAAAATTAATTTTTTTTTTTTAAAAAAAAAGAGCCCAAAGGGTTTGTAAAAAATGTTTAAAAAAAAGCTTGTCGGCCGAGAACGTGCTTGATCTTGGCTTATTACTTTGACGAGTAGAACTCATGGATAGATGGGCCGAGTCGAGCATTGCCACCACTAGGTCAACGATGAGAAAGTGTCTATGTCACTCACAAAATTTCATTATATGCCTCTGTTTGACCCATATTATTTTTTTCATTTTTTTTTACTCATTTTTAACTACACATTTTTCAATTAAATAATATTTTCCATCACATCAATAATTTTTCCTTCTTTTTCAACCACATATTCTTCATCACATCACTTCAAAAAAATACATTCTCTCATTTTAATATACACCAAACACACTCTATATTTTTTTATAAGTTACTAACAAATAAGTTAAAATATCTACTTTTTCTTTAGAAGAATACTGACTTGTGAGTCTTCCTTTAAACTTTGAACCCTTTGTGAGGGGGCATGTTGAAGGCCCGTGAAAAAGCTTATGTGAATGAAGCTTTATTCCTAAACTTTTGTTTTGTTCCTGATGGAATTGAGAAATGCTAAAGGTACCCGGGCGTTTACACGCCCGGTTACCCGCCCCTCACATAGGTGAGGGGCCCACCACGAATATAATAATACTGCCCCCCTATTGTGAGGGGGGCAGTGGACACGCCCGAGTACCTGTAGCAAGGTTCGATGGAATTTTATGTTAGTATTTAAATTTTATATGTTTATTTTTTTAATTTGTTGATGAAATTTTCATTGTAAATTAAATTTATTAATTATTGATGTTTTTAAAATTTATTAAATAAATAACATTAGCAATCTTAAATTATTATTTTAATTTTAGTAATTAATACCGAACACATCACCATCGATAATTTATAGATCGAAGAATTTTGATTGTTTCCTTTGATCAGTAACCAAAACACTTTTAGTGACAATTTATGGAAGAGTAATGCCATCTATCGTTATGCTGATGGAATATCAGTGATGTGACGATCTATGTAGAATAATGTGATTGGATAATTCAATTTTTATGAGAGATATGTGGAGGAAAGAGAAAGAGAAATGTGAAAGGTAATGAATTTTCCATTTTACTCGGCCCCACTGCCCCCCTCACAATAGGGGGGGGGGCAGAATTTTTTATTCAATGTGGGCCAGTGGTGGGCCCCTCACTTATGTGAGGGGCGGGTAAACCGGAGTGTAAAACTGCGGGTACGAATGGCATTCCTCTTATACTTTATAGAAATGTTGATCAACAACAACAGTACCATCAATGGTCAATCATGAAGTTTGTGCCAATGATGTTTTGCTCAATAACTTTTTATTTATTAGAATTTTTTTCTTTAATTATTTTTCATAAATATGGTACGAGGTCGAAAATGAATAAACTTAGATCCTAAGGCGATCTTGGTCCGTAAGTATATAGCTTGCACAAACATACTCTACTTTTTAATTTTCTAGAATTACACAATTTTTCTTTTAATTGTAAAATTTCCTTAAACTCGCCATCCATATGAAATTGTATTAAAATTTTGAAATATTTTGTTCCCAATTTTTATATTTGCAAAAGATTCCCAACATAAATCTTTTCTAGACTAAGCTCACTTTCATTTATTTATTTATTATTTTGTAACATTGTATTGACTTAAATTTCACACGCTAACAAGTCTAAACAGTATGAACCAAATAAAGATATGCGAACAAAAATTTTGCAAATTGGTATATAAGAGTTATTAGCACAAAACGTTCGTACATTTAAAATTCATAGTGCAAAACGATCTTTCCTCGTATGTTTTAGCATTTTCACCTTTCAATACGGAAATGACGAATATACTCTCATATTTAAATAAAAAAATTATAAGAAAAGAAAAATAAGGAACTAATTGCAATTGTAGTTTCAAAATTTTCAAAAAATCATAAATAAGTCACGGATGCATAATTAAAATTGAAAACTTAAAACCCAAAAATCACTTCATCTTCTTCCATTTTCCACCCCACCCCATTCGACTCCACCCTACCCTACCCTACCCTACCCTCAGTCCATCCACATCCCCGATGACTATAATGCTTCGGATGTTTTAAAACACGTATATGAATACGAATTTTCTTAAACAGTGTCACTAATATATATCCAACAACACATAATAAAAATTTAAAGGTGTAATTAATTAGGGTCCGTTTGATTGCAAATGTAGAAAATGAGTGGAAAGAAAATATTTTACAGGGAATTGATTTTCCTATAAATTGTTTTACTGAGAATTGTAATTAATTGTATTTGATTGATATAATTTTTCATGGAAAATGTTGAAAATTTGGTGTCCGTTTGGTTTCGTTTTTTTATGAAAATTGTCTATTAAAGTGATAATTTTTTTACCATTGGGTCTAAAAAAAATTTCAATTACCAAAAAAAAAAAAATTATTATACCGAATACCATTCGTTTAGCTTTGTTTTGTATGAAAATTGTCAATAAAAGTGATAAATTTTTTTTACCATTATATTTGGATTTTTTTCCAATTCCAAAAATTAAAAAAAATAGGGAAATTTTTTTCCAACCAAAACATCAAGAATTTATTTTCCTCAAAAAGGTGGAAAAAAATTTCAGGAAAATTTTTGCATATCAAACACTAAAAAAATTGAAAAATGAAAAAAAAAAAAAAAAATTCCATGAAAAATATTGTGTATCAAACGGAGCCTTAGTGTATAGTGAGCCAATTAATAAATGGACAGTTTCCAAGATAAACAGTATAAAATTTGGTCCATCACTCACTTCTCACTTTTCTTTTTTATCTTTTTCTAACTCGATTACACCAAAATGTACTTTTTGGTATTTCTTATTTAGAAAATTCAATTAAACATTTTTTTTTTTTAAGAAAGAAAATGTTATATTTGTTGACAATACTCACGTGGGAGTGAGATCTATGTGAGACTCATGTGAATAAAAAAAGTTCAAAATCCTATTGTGAGGGGTTCGTCAGGATTGTAGAAATTTTGTTTGGACTCGTTCTTGATTTCCTCAATCCCTTGAGCGGATAGATTGTGCTCGAATAATCATAAAATTTGTTTAAATTCTGTATAGTGAAATTTAAAACATGCGAATAATTAACGACCCTTTGTAACAAATCCTTTTCCCAATAGTTTACTAATCAGCCTAATCCTCACTCTAGAAAGTGACCCACCAATGTTTTTATTGACAAAATTGATGAAAATAGTGATTTTCGCAATGAAAGATGCAAATAGGGATAAAAATGCAAGACTATGACGTTTTACACAATGAACTTCAAACGTAGCGACTGATAATACTTGTATTATTACATAAAGCGCTAAAATTAATTCAATTTGTAGGTGAAATTACACTATTTTCGTGAATCATACAATACATCACAATCATCGGACTTGGTTTTTGTCTTTTAGTCTCGAGCATATAATCGTGTATGCAATAGGACAAAATTGAGCCGACTAAATGAGGGTGGGTTGGCATGACTTTTTTTCTCCAACTTTATTTACCTTTGGAAAAAGGCTGTCTACATGAAATGAACACGTTTGTCAATATTTTTCAAATTATATTTTCTTGTGTGAAAGAAGCCGCCAATACAGCAGTATTTTTCAACAGAATATTCCACGTTCACTCATCCGAATACCGTTTGAGCCTCGTTATATAAAAAAATATTTTTAATCATACATTCTCAAAATAAAATAATTTTACGCATAAATTTTATTTATTTTCCTATAATTTAATCATACATTTTCTAAAAAAATATTATTATAAAAATTATTTTTCAAAAAAATAAAACTCAAACACGTCCAATCTATATTACCTTATATTCTACTTGTACAAAATAGTTACTAATATAATTTAAACAAATAATTTTAATACAACTTGGGAGACACGTCACATCGAGTATTTTCGACAAGTGAAGTGAATTATATTGCCAATCCGTCATGTCAAAGTAGTCATAACAATTTGTTGAATTGTAAAATACGATAAATAAGATTTTAAGTTGATCGTGACTTTTGTTTTTATGTAAATGCTAATCACGCGCGTTCAATTGTTAAAAAGAAAAAAAAAACATATAATCGTGTTTCTTGTTTTTGTCTGGCTGCTAATCACGCATGAACATGGCAATGTGGTAGCATTTCATCAACTCGCGAGAATTTTCAAACATATTTCTACATTAAATGTTGGGTAAATTTTAGTAACAATTTCATAAACTTTAATTTTAAAATTTTTACTATCACGCTAAATGTACAATCTTCCTTATAAAAAAATTTATATTCTTTCACGTGACAACATTCACACTCTTAATTTTGAACCCAGACAACATATCACCGCACATATTTCCTCCATATAGGAGAGAGTGTCATCCAAATAGTAAAGAATGATATACGTATAGTATTATTTAAAATTTAAGAAATCTTTCATCTTTGTGATGTTTGTTTTAAAATAACGGAATTATCCATTGTTAGTCAAAATTACATTTTTATTTCCTATTTTACTCTAGTCCTTAGGTATTGATAATATAGTTCATGTTTGGTACACATTCTTTTAAAATACATTTTTTAAAAAATTAATTTTCAACCATACATTATTCAATAAAATAACATATTTCATCACATCAATAACTTTTTCTTACTTTTTAACCACATATTTCTCATCCATGGGCGGACACAGGGGGGGTCCTAGGGGGGCACGTGCCCCCAAAATCTTGTTTTTTTTTTTTTTTTTTTGAC